>ML819366.1:51012-67790 GCA_009831015.1 Picea engelmannii
CAAAATTTGCCTCTCCAAGAAGTTGTGCACTAGTTATTTCAGCCAATAGCCCTTAAAGAGGGCACACATTTCATACCACACTACTTGTGTGATGAGACATGATGAAAAATGAGAGTAATTTCTCTCTATTTATACAATATCAACGAACTTTAATTAATTTTAGGTCATAAAAAGGCTGACCTGGCCAAATTACATCAAAAATCCAGTTTTTACATAAATAAAAGTAATTAACCCCTGAAATCATCTCCAAGGGTGACGTCATTCCCTTCTAGGGTGATGTTGAGCCCCGAAAGTGGAACATTGAGCTCCATGTGCAGAACGTTTGGCCTCCAAAGGCCCTGGATGATGCCCACACGTGCCAACTAGCTCACAAATGCCCTCAATATGAAAACCCTAGCTCTGTATGGAATCTAGGGTCATAATGATGACATCATGGGCTCTCAAAGGTCAACGTCCAGGTGGAAGAGCAATATCCCCCTGGGTCTAGGTCTGCCAAAGTGTATCAAGGGAAACATCCTTCTTCCTTCCTGGTGCAAATATCTGATGTCTCCCTGCCCCTGGTTGGGGTCAAAACATCCATCTGTGGGATTTAATCCCCATGGAGGTCTAAGCTAATCATTCCCCCAAGTGTACCTATTCATCGGGAAAATTCTTGTAGTAAAACAAAGTACGCCCTCTAGGGGTTCATAAGTCACAGTGATCATAACATGTAAATCACATCCAATAATCAAATTACCCAAACATGTGCATCAAAACCCCCTTTTACCCAGATAAATGCTCAAATACATTATGCAATTTAACAAGTCAAGTTTGGAGAGGGTCTCAGGGTGTCCTATTGGGCCAATCCTCCTTAATTTTGGGGTGTTTCCGAGGAGAGAACCAATTAAGGTCATGTAATTGCATGTGATGTGGAGTGGGGTAAGTGTTTGGGCATGGGGTGCAGTGATAACAGGAAAATGTAGATCTTACCCGTGGGTTCCTTTGTAGAGGGAGAGTGACACCTTGTCATGGATGTCATTTTTTTCTAGCCCATTCATTGCCTTTTATTCTTAGCTTTATTTCTTTTGATATTTTTCTTTAATGCTTCAAGGGAAGAGTTGAGGGAGAATATCCTGGCTTGGTGACCAGAGGTGACAATGTTATCCACAAGCATTTCACGGAGATGAGAATGTTGGCTCGTGATAAGACCCCCTTTTTCTTGGCTATGCCACCAAGAGCCACTACCTTGTTTTTGTGACCAGATAGATGGTAGTGTCATACTGCTACATGCCCATGGTCATAATAGGTCGGCTCATGATGAGACCTCCCATCCACCAACTAATACCTTGAGTGTTTATTTATCTTATGGGTCTCTTTTTTCTTACTGATAATATTTTTACTGCTTTCTTGGGAATCCCTGGGTGAAGCATCACAAATGTTTCATTTGGTCTTTTAACTCTTTCCATCTTCTTTTACCCCCTATTCCTTTAGCCCCTTCTTCCCACAAGGAAAGGTACAACTCTTCCTAGTTTGGCAAACCCAATTACCGAACAAGTGTAGGGGAAAATGAGAGGAGTAAAGATGGAAAGTGGTAAGTATGGAGGGAATGGATGATGACCTTTGTGGAAACCTATCCTAAAGGGAGATCAACTTTCTAGGGCATCATGTCACCCTTCTAGGTATGAATAGGTTTAAGAGCATAATTTCCAAGAAAATGTTATGAAATGAAGGAGAATTCAGTGCAACATATTCAAGTACTTCAATAATCAGAGTGACACATACCATGATACGCGAACTCAATACCTCATGGATCAATACTTACTTCTACTTCAAGACCAGGATGGTGGAATGGATGTTGTTGTTGCTAATAGATGGGCCACACTGAATAAAAGAGGGGCTTTGCGGGACCATGCTCAAGTCATCTAGATCTCGTCACTTCATGTCTAGGAATTGTGGGCCTCGATACATGATCTCCTTAGTTATCTCTAGGATATGGGATAACATCTGGCTCCAACTCGGGGACATGTTCTCACCGTAGAGCGCATGAGAACCTCAACATCTCTGGTATGACCTGTGCCTGCTAGATCTCAACAAAATACATCAGTAATCCTTAGGGTGGTGATATCACCCCTTGTTCATATATGATATAATAAAATAAGGATCATCTCTAATATAGCATATAATCATAAACATACATATATACATAATGAAGGAATACATAAATGACATTATATCTATACTAACATGATATGCAAATGGTATATACAATGGATGCAAATTCCTACCTACCTCTACTTATCTGTTGGTTGAATTCTAGGTGTATTCAAATAACCAGTGAAACCAACCTAGCAATACCTCATAATACTTTCCTCTATGATTCATCATAAACCAAAACAATGACAAGTTAAGCACAAAAATAACATGAGTTAGAGCATGCATAATATCATCGAAAACTGTAAAGTCTAGCTCATGGAGGCACGAGGGAGGGAAAAAATTATGCCAAGTTACACTTCTAGAAAAATGCTCAATCCATATCATAAAGGGATCGTGAAAAATCAAAGGCTCAAAAGACTAACTCAAAGAGTATGAAGGTTGGATACCTTGGAATTCATCACATCCTAAGGTCTGGGAAGGGACTAGCAAGAATCTAGATGATGATTGGCAATTTTTTAAGGGAAAGTTGAGAGACTGAGGTAACAAACTTCTTCTTAAGGTATTCTACCTACCCTTGAATTCTAAAAGAAGGCTCTTCCCTATAGAAAACTTGGGACAAGGGGCATGTTTCCCAACTGCATCCTTAGTGACATAATGAGGTAAAGTAATCGAAGGGATATGGAAAACCTTGTCATAAGTAGCATTCTTTATGCAAGCAATTTCCTCACTCTTATCAAGATCTGAGCACAACGGTGGTTGATAATTTTCTTCATAGAATAAATCCAAATTCTCAAAGGAATATTGATCAAAATACTCAAGGTATGATCGAAAATCATCAGGAGAACATAGAATTAGGTCATCTTTGGGTTCTTGGAAAACATCTATAATTATATCATCATCTTGTTGCCAAAAGTCAAAATTATTAGGAACATCATATGATTGTTGTAAAGGAAACATTTGGAAATGACCCTCAATGTCGTAAATGGGATCCCCATCATACCCAATCACATCCCATTTACATTTCCCAACATGTGTGAACTCATAAATATTATCAAGCATGTCATTACCTTTACATAACACGAAGGGATTAAAACATCCATGGGATCCTCTGACCGTTCTTCACTTTTCAAATCACAAAATAAAGCATCTTCAAAATATTGGAAAGGGAAATAACTCAATGTATTCACTTCTTGTTGTGCAGGAGCATCAAGGACTTGGATGTCTTCATAAAATGAAATAACAATCATCAATGCTTCGTCCTCATGACTTACCCCTACATATTTAGCATCATAATACAGGGGGTCTATCTTTTCCAAGGATTCCCTTTCTTCTTCTCCTTTTGAATCATAGAATAGGGTACCGTCAAAAACCTGAAATGGAAAGTGACTAACCTCGTCCTCTTGTTTTCGTGTAGGAGGAATATGATATCGAATGGATTCATTAGAGGGAGGAGCACACATTTGTACTTCATCATCATGTTTAATATATTCAGGCTCTCACTCTTCAACAAGGTCTTCATTATCCTTGGTAGAAGCATGATTAAATTATTGCTCTTCCTCATGGGATTGGAAACCTTCATTAGGATCCCTCTCCTCAAACTATTTTTGTTCAATGAATTGTTCCCTTATTTATTGGAATTTACTAACAAATATATCAATGGAAACTAATCTCTCTAAACTAAGAGTATCTAGGGTATCTTTGGGGTCATCAACTTCAATTTTTGGAGTAAAGAAGTGTTCTCCCTTGAACAAGGAGATATTTTCCTCGACTTGTATAGCCATGTGATATGAATATTGGATTGTTCTTGGCCCTTTTTTACTAAGGATAAACCCTAATTTCACTAAGAGTGCATTGGTATAGAGGTAAACAAGGTACTTGTCTTCAGGATGATGGCTTCCAAGAATTTTTTGTATAAAATTCTCAAACCTGGTATGGAATTCCTTGACAGACTCGTTCTTATTTTGTTTCACGTACTTTGTTAACACATAAGATTGATAATGTTCTCCAAGGATTATTTCATACCATAAAATAATAACCTCCTTGGAGTGTGAAAGCTATATTTGAGTTGGAACTGTGAACTAGTTAAGGAAGAGGGTTGGAGGTTAGGCATCTTGCAGACATCTAAGTGAAAATATGAAATTGCCAACATCAACCTCATAGCCATTAGGTACTCCATGAGATTTTTTACCTTGTTTGGATGTCATGAAGGGTTTGGCTACTTTATTTTCCTTTGGCTCTATGAACTATCTTAGGCGATGTGAATTTAGATAGGCACTACGAAATGTGCTGCAGAAACTTTGTTCTAAGACTGATGAACTGGTATTTTTCACCAGTTGACTTCCAAGAGGATTTCTAGGTGAACTAGGATGAATTTTCAAAATCCAAATGAGGTTATTGTCAAGAACAAACCCAATAAAATTAACCTCTTTCATTTTTCATACAGGTGTCACGTATTTGGATATTCGAAGGAATCTTTGAGCCCTATTTTTTCATTTTTCATGATTTTATGTTTGAGACATGTTTTTGCGACACATATTCTGATCATCTAGATATGAATTTCAAGAAACCGAGAGAGTTTTTTTTTTAGAAATATATTAGATACAAAAAATTTTCTCATATTTTACATGAATATTATGGTTTGATAATTACAAGTGGCGTTTTGAAGCCTATTTTTCATAATTTTGCCTCCTGAAAAGCAGGAAAATAGTTAAAACGTGTCATTTTATGCTTGTAACTATTTCTATTTTGGGAAAGAGGATGGAATTGGAATTGTAGTGCTATCATCCCTATATAGGCTATAATATAAGCATTATAAGTAATTAGTGTGGTTTTTCTGGGTGCTGCGTAGGATCTGCTCAACTTTTGGGAAGGGAAACCCCCTGCCAATGTAATGAAGACTTGATTATTTCTTTGAAGATTAATGTAGAAGCTATCTTTTTCTAACCTGAGATTCATCATGGTGTCATTGTTCATCCTGTTTTATTTGTTTATGTTTATTTCATGTAGCACTAACCTATGTGTAAGTGGAAGGAATTCATGTCTTTCTGATGCTCCTCTCACATAGATCATGCTTGCAATACGTTATTGGTTTTTGTTTCAGTAATCATCTCCAATGTGTTAATTCCTCTGAAACTGCATGAAGAGATTCATTCATTGTTAGGTGCCTCTAGTGTAGTGGACTATATGTTAATGTTTAAATGGTCATTCCTTTTATAATTCATCCTTGATAGATGCTATGTTGGGTAACCTTCCCTCTTGTATTCATTCCTCTAAAGTTGTAGCTGAGAATTCATCCTTTTCTAGATGCTCTCTCCTGCAATGGGATTATCTCCCTTTTCAAATTGACTTTTTATTATTACAACATATTGAACATGGTGCTTACCTTTCCTTAGTGTTTTCAGAGAGGTTTCAGATTACATTAGTTGTAAGCCATTAAGATTCAATTTCTGACTCCATTTCCCAATAGACTCTTTCCCAAGTTTGTCAAACCACCAACCCATATAAAAACAATTTGTTCCTATCAGAAATCTGACCTTTTGAGTGAAATTGTCGAATATATTTGAGTGTGAAATCCTTTGGCTATTGAGAGAGCCCTCTCTTACTATATTAGGTCAGAATATAGTCTAAAGTAGGTTTAAATGGTTACCTTTGGTATTTCCTACAACAACCATAGGAAAATCATAGAGTGATAACATCTTGGCGTCGTTGTCGGGGACCAAATTGCTCTTATTTTCCCTACGAAGAACGTCAGAGTTTCATATATGATTGTTGATTGTGTACAATAGTCAGGCACATACAAGGTTGATAGTATTCACCATGGAGACTCTATTTTGAAGAAATATAGCATTTCATTGCTTCACATGCCAGTGCACTCAGTTTTCAATCAGAATTTGCAGCTCCATCATTTCAAGATGGCTTCAATGTCAAAAAGTGTCCTTGAACAAACAACTGGAGGTCTTGCAACATAAAAACTTAGATTTCATCCATCCATGGAGATAAATCAGAGTGTAGCTCATGATTTCATCATTGTTGACTAAGAAGAGGATAAATCTGATGAAGGTAACACTTTACCTCTTTGTTTTGAAGTTTTTGACATCATAAGTAGAGGTCTTAAAGTCATGAACGAAACAAAAAATAAGAACCACTCTTTAAGTTTTTCAAGTTATTCAACCTCTGAATCAGAAATACCTGCTTCCCCTATTTCCTTTGGGAGTCAAAATTATTTCCTTATGGAAGCCAAGCAAGAGCATCGATATATTTTTACCATGGAGGAAAGGAAGCATATTTTGCATGAGGAAATTAGTGATTCTTCTCTTAAGCTTAATGATAATGATATGGATGGGGAATTTTTGGAATCCCTACATGAGTACCCATTCACTGGGCATGAAGAGGAAGAGTATGGCATGGATGACTTCCATGCCACATAAGAAAGCACAAATCAGGTAATAGTTTCTCCATTGGCTGAAATTACAAGTGAGAAGGACTTAGATGATGAGTTTCATGATGCTTTTCCTAAGTTTGAAGAAAATATTCATCATTCATGTCAAAATCTAGGTCCCCAAGAGAAAGATCAGGATGGATAGGCCATCTTTTCCCTATCCACTCTATTTCTCAATTATTTAAGTAAAGAGGTCATCTTAGGGTCAAAGTTATTTCATCATGAGGATAGCGTTGTAGCTTGTCATGACCAAATTTTGTAGCTTGTCAGTTGTTGTACTAAGCCACTCTATTTTTAATGTACCTGTGTTCCATGATTTGCTAAGTTTTGATGACTATGAGGATGTTTCCCCTTAACAACTAATTGTCCCAGCTATTGTACTAATCCCCTCAACCATTAATAGTCAAATGGCCATTGATTCTCCTTTGTATGATGATTATGAAGATGATTTCTCTTAACATTCAGTTGAAGACCTTATATGAGAGAAGTACCCTTTCCATCAAAGAAAAAATAGCTTGTTTCAGCCCTCATGCCATATATTTGTTGCTGAAAAAGAAGAAAAAGATGATAATCTAAGTTTGGAAGGTGAAAACCTGAGAACTTAGGACCATAAGCCAAGCTATGATGAATATCCCTTACAATCAGAAGATGAGACAAAATAATGAATTTTCCCAAGCACTTCTGATTGTGATGAACTGCCCTATCAGTCCCCTATTTCTCTTGAAGACACAAGCTCAGTTTCATCAAGCAGCCAAGATCAAATGTCATGTGAGCAAATGGGAGAGGTTGAAATTAAATAAAGTCAAGCATCCCTAAGCCTTTTTCCTAATACACCTCATGACTAGGAGTGGACCAAGGCCATATGCATTTAAAATGAATTAGAGAAACCAACATGCAGGAGCCTTTTGATTAATGCACCCGAAAGAAGTGATCAAATCAGAGTCTTTTGTTTTGAGAATGAATCAGAAAATCAGCAAGCAATGCAACATCCAAGCACAATGGAGGAAGGGCCTAATGTAATACTTTTCCTTTTTACACAAATCAATATCACAAGAGAAAGTATTGATTATGTTTATAGGATCAATTTGTAGCCTGTCTACAAGCAATAAGTGAGCTTAGGCTCACTGATTTATTCAATGGTAAGTGTGTTGCCAAATGTTTCTTTGACGTGCCTTTAAGTAGGAATTATCTCTGGTGCTTAAGGAATCACATTTCAAATCTTCAAAAAGTTGACAAAATGTTTAAATGGCTTCACTAGTTGTTTCATGTAACTTGAATGCTTGATTTTCCTAGTAATTAGAGTAGGTGTGTGCAATAAGCTTGTTGGGAAAGCATTGTTTTCAACATTTTTTTCAGTTTCAGTTTTATATTTGCAGCATGTGTTTTTCAGCATCAATTTTCAATTTTCATTTGGTTTCAATTGAAGGTCATAGTTCAAAGAAGGTTGCATAGTTTAAAGGTTGGGAGCATCCCATGGATAAGGCACTGAAATTGCGTGTTCTTGGAGCCTCACAGGGAGGTCTCCATCCCATGTGGAGCCATATGCTAACACATAAGATTGATAATTTTCTCCAAGGATTATGTCATACCATCAACTAACAACCTCCTCAAAGTGTGCAGGTTGTATTTGATTTGGCACTGTGAACTGGCATTGTGAACTAGTTAAGGAAGAGGGTTGGAGGTTAGGCAGCTTGCAGAAATCTAAGTGCAAATTTGAAATTACCAACATCAACTTCATAGCCATCAGGTACTCCATGAGATTTTTTATCTTGTTTGGAGGTCAGGAAGGGTTTGGATACTTTATTTTCCTTTACCACTATGAACTATATCAAGCACTTTCAATTTAGATAGGCGCTACGAAATGCGCTATAGAATGTGCTGCGGAAACTCTGTTCTAAGACTGTTGAACTGGTATTTTTGACCAGTTGAATTCTAGGAGTATTTCTAGGTGAACCGGGATGAATTTTAAAAATAAAAAGGAGGTTATTGTCAAGAACAGACCCAAGAACATTAACCTCTTTCATTTTTCACATAGGTGTCACGGATTAGGATATTCGAAGGAATATTTGAGCCCTATATTTTCAATTTTCATGATTTCCTGTTCGAGACATGTTTTTGCGACACATATTCCATCCAGTTGGAGATGAATTTAAAGAAACTGAGAGAGTTTTTTCTTTAGAATGATCTTATATACAAAAACCATTCTCATATTTTACACAACTATTATCTTTTGATAATTAAAAGTGGAGTTTTGAAGCCTATTTTTCAGAATTTTGCCTCCTGAAAAGCAGGAAATCAGTTAAAACATGTCATTTTATGTTTGTAACTATTTCTATTTTTGGAAAGAGGATTGAATTTGAATTGTAATGCTATCATCCCTATCTAGGCTATAATATAGGCATTAGAATTCATTAGTGTGGTTTTTCTGGGAGCTTCCTGGGCTCTACTCAACTTTTGAGAAGGGAGACACCCTACCAATATAATGAAGACTTGTTTATTTATTTGAAGATTAATGTAGAAGCTATCTTTTTTTGACCTGAGATTCATCATGGTGTCATTGTTCAACCTGTTTTCCTTTTTTATGTGTCTTTAATGTAGAACTAACCTATGTGTAAGTGGAAGGAATCCATCTCTGTCTGATGCTCCTCTCACATAGATCATGCTTGTAATACGTTATTGGTTTTTGTTTCAGTAATCATCTCCCATGTGCTAATTCCTCTGAAAATGCATGAAGAGATTCATCCATTGTTAGGAGCCTCTAGTGTATTCGACTATATGTTAATGTTTAAATGGTTATTCCTTTGAGGAAAATTGAATTGATGTTCTACGACATCGATGCCAAAAATGTTATCGCATAATTTGTACTTTCCCAAATCCCAAGATAAGTGGATGAAATATTGTCGTAACGGGGGGTGACCTATCACTATCACCTTAATAGGAAACCCCTTTCTGTTTAGGAGTATATGAAATTTACCCCAGGGGAGATGTCCCCTGTGACCTAAAGGGATGATAAGACTAAGGAAAAGGTGCAAGAAAATCCCCCTCTCACTGGTCACTCAATTCAAAAGGTTCTTATGGTATTTAAGGAATGAAGAAACGACAAAAAGAGTGTATCTGCCCATAACAAGACAAAAAATAAAGTATGGTAGCTTTCATGTGTACAAATATGATGTTGGTCCTTCTTGAGACCATAAACCTTCAAAAAATAGGTTAGATGATATAAAGTTGCAGCAATGTAATGATTTAAAACAACAATAGGTATTTTGTAACAACCACAAAGAATATGCCTTGAAATTGCTTGAAAACGACAAGAAATTGTAGTTTAAACATGAAGAATAATAATAAGTTGTCACAAGAAAATTTGGCAATGTCTAGCTAGCATTTAATGTCACTTTTGCAGAGAATTTTCTACAGTTAGATGGATGTAGAAATATTTTGTAACAACAAAAAATTCTAGTGCTCAAAATTGCAAGAAATCACCATGCAAACTTAGCATTTGTCTAGTAGATTGATTGGCAATTGTCACAAGCAATTTATGAATGAGATAAGTATGATTTATGTAGGTGAATGAAACAAATTACCATGAATTAGTATGGTCGTAGAAATTATTTGCAACAGTAGCAAGTTAGCTAAGGAGTTAGTATTGTTTAGGGTTAGTAAAAGTTAGCAAAATCTTCAAGGAGAAATGTTTGAGTGTTTGTTTGATAAATCATTCAATATAGTGAGTGGAGTAGTGCCTTTTAGGGTTTATGGAGTCAACAATAGCAGTGGTAGAACTTGGATAAAAGTAGCAATGATAATACTTAGTAAAAGGAGAAGGGATGGATGGAGGAGGTGTTAGAAACCCATGGCCTCAAGCATCCAAATCCTAAAGATAAATTTGCTAGAAAGTAAGGAATCTTAGGCCCTAGCAAATATTCTTTCCTTAGACTATTAAAATAATGTATGCAATAGGCAATTAGAGTGGGGCCACTAGAGAGCTAGCACTTTAGGGCTCTATGATATGGAATATATTTGCAGAACGAAATGAATAAAAATTATTATCAAAATATTCTTAATACAAAATAACAGATATACAGTAAAATCGATTTCTATTCAATAAGGAAATCAGTTGAAACTATAAAATGCAGTGGAAACAAGCTTGTTAGAATGGGGGCGGCTTATCTCTGAGAAGATATGCGATGGATGCGCTCATTTACAAGATGATTACAATGAGGATCTAAAGGAATTTTTACAATAAACATGAATGTCAAAAACCCTAGACATCCAAAAACCTAACCCTAGGAGATGAAGCGCCAAAAGTCATGTGGACCTCATTTGGTTAAGTTAGTACATCAACTTCTCGAGGCATTAACTTTTGCATACGATCTTCATTTTAAGCATATGATATACCATGGGAAAGGTATATCCAAGGACTAAAATTTTTGATGATATATATCAAAGGTCACTGTGACTATGGCAAGCCTGTTGTTTAGGGCCTCAAAACGGCCCCGCAAGTTAGGGACCCGAAAACTAGGAAAAACAATTGCCAAACTAGAAAAATACCAAAATGATCCAGTTGGAATAGGTGGGAGGCCATATACATCCATATGAATAAATCATCCCCCATTAGGAAGCAATGGCCCCCATTGTATTGATTTCCCCCATCAGATGAGGAATGTTTTACTGAATTGGCCCCAGGTGAGCCACTTGCCTTGGTGTAGGAGTTGCCCTGCTTTGACAACTCGATAAAGCTAGATCCTTTGCTGGTGAGTTCCCTTGATCTATTTGTCCACAATATGATCACTGGATTCTTATTGTATGTAGACAGGGTTGAGCTCTATTGGTTTCAGTTGTTCTTCTATCTCTGAGGTGTTCAATAATGGTGGGAAATACAGTCGAAGGATATCCACGTTGAACAATTGGTGCAAGCCAATGAAAGGAGGAATGTTGAGCTCAAAAGAATTATCACCCACATCCTTGGTGATGGTGTACGACCCATAATAGAGTGGGAGAAGCTTTCGATGGGGTCATGTAAGGTGCTCTTTATGCAAGTGCATCCAGATTTTGTCGCCCACCTGAAACTTATGTGGCACCCGATGTTGATCATGGCGCTGCTTGTACTTGTCATTGGAATTTTGTAGGATATCATGAAACTCTTGGTGGATGTGATGGATCTGCTCAATAAAATAGGTGGATTTTTCAAATTCATTTGGAGCAGGAGATGATTCGGCTGAGGCAATCGCATGGGGTAGTGAAACATGTATGGGACCCAATGGTTGGAATCCCAACCCCACCTGAAAGGGGATTTGGTCGGTTGAGATATGCAGGGATTAGTTGTAGTTATTATGAACATAGGGTATACTCTCATCCCATTTGTGAGGGTGCTTGGAATTATACATGCACAGGATATGCACAATCATTTGATTTACGATCTCAGTTTGGCCATCTGTCTGGGGTTGGAAGGTCATGGATTTGGTGAGCTTGGTGTTCAGTAGTGACTAGAAACTTGACCATAATGTGATGAAAAATCATTTGTCCTGATCTAAGACAATGGTTTGTGGGATTCCAAAATGTACCCAGACTCATTCAAAGAAGCTCTTGGCAGTGGCCTCTGTTGTGATGCTCTTATTATAGGCAGCCAAAATTTCCATCTTAGAAAAGTGATCCACAACCAAAAAAACACAGTCATTTCCCCGCTTGGTGGATGGCAAGCCCGACATTTAGTCTATTGATATGGATTCCCATGGCTTGTCAGGAGTAGGAAGAGGGGTGTACAGGCCCCGTTTCTTAGTGGTCGGTTTGGCAATCATGCAGGAAGTGCAACACCTAATACACTTGTTGACCTCTTGTCAAAGTTTCATCCAATACAAATATTTTTGTAGCATTGCCACTATCTTTTCGACATCGAAGTGTCCTTCCACCCGACTATAGTGGGATTCCCAGATCATCTTCGCTCGCTTGTTGGATGGAACACAGATATGGCCCAGAAGGAACAACAACCTGTCCTGAAGATGTAAATTAGTGACAATTGTGTTTGCACCCAACATTTGGTAGGTGGTGGCGAAGTCTAGGTCCATCTCATAGAGTTGGGGCCATCCAGAGGTCTCATGGCTGCAAGAGTCTAGCACCATGGTGACTGTCACGACTGGTGGTCTACTAAGGCAATCAATGACACAGTTGGTGCTTCCCATTTTATACTTGATGTTGAGGTGGAATTGTTGCAAGTGCATGGACCACTTATGATGGAAGTCATTATGTAATTTTCCTTGTGTCTACATGAACTACAGTGGATTGTGATTAGTGTGGATGATTGTCTCCTTCCCAAGAATGTAATGCCTACATTGGCAGCAAGATTTCACAATGGAGTACATTTCTTTGTCGTAAGTAGGGTACTTATGGACAACATATGATAGTGTCTCACTATGATAGGCCACAGGGTAGTTGTGTTGAGTGAGAACAATGCCCACAACATAGTCTAAAGAATTTGTCTCGATATCAAAGGGATGTTGTAGGTCTGGTAGTGAAAGTACTGGGGTTGAGCACAAGCACTACTTCAAATCATCAAATGGTTGTTGTTGGGACCAACCCCACACAAATTTCTCCTTACCACCACCCCTGGTTACTTGGATGATGGCCCATGCAACATGGGAGAATCCCAACACAAACCCACGATAGAAATTGGCAAGTCCCAAGAAGCTCTGAATCTCAGTGAGTGTGGTTGGGGCTGGCCAGTCACAGATGAATTGGATTTTGGTTGGATCCACATGTACGCCATGCTGATCAACGATGTATCCTAGGTAATGAACCCTGTCCATGATGAAGGATCATTTTTCCAAGTTGGCGTAGAGCTAGTGATGTCGTAGGGTGTGCAAAACCTATTGAATATGTTGCAAGTGTTCTTCCCAAGTCTTGTTGTAAATGAGGATTTCATCCAGATACACCATTACAAAAGTATTGGTGAATGGTCGTAGGATATTGTCCATCATCCTCATGAAAGTGGCTAGAGAATTTTTCAAACCAAAGGGCATGAAAAACCATTCAAAAATACCTTCCTTTGACTTGAAGGCGATCTTCCATACCCTTGTTTGTTCTATCGGGACCTGGTGGTAGCCAGAATTTAGATCAATCTTACTAAAGTATTTGGCCCCTGTGATTTGATCAAGGAGGTCGTCGATTAAGGGAATCGGGTATCATTTTCTGACTATGATTTTATTTAGGGCCCGATAATCAATGCAAAGTCGACAGGTTCCATTTTTCTTCTATACCAGCATGATTGGTCTCCAACAAGGTGATGATATGGGACATTTATGCCTCTTGTGGAGAAGTTCTTGGATATGTCACTTGATCTCCTCATTCTCTAACAGAGAGTGATAATAGACTGGCCCATTGGGCAGTGGTACGTTGGGGGTCAGATCGATGGGGTGCTTGACCTGACAGTGCAGAGGTACCTCAGTAAGTGAGGAGAATATATTTGAGTATTATTCCAGGACCTTATCCACTTACTTCTTATGTGTGGAGAGGTCGGTCATGGAGACCATAGATGTGGCTACAATATTTCACTCATTCTGAGAGTGAATCATGAAGAAGACAAACTTCCCTATCTGAGAGATGACCTTTCTTCATTGCTTGGCATAGATCAAGGAAATAGCACTAGGTGGGACCACCTCGGGTATCCTGTACAATTTCTTATTCAAAGTAATAAGAACATTGTGAGGCCTAGACTCATATACAACATGACGTTTCCATAAATATAGTTGGCCCAAAAGAACATTATAAAATTTGAGAGGGGAAACATCACACAATACCTCGTCTTTGAAGGGCTCGATGTCATATGACATGCAAAATTGTTGGATGACACGGATGTCGCTTCCTTGGCGGAGCCATCCGATGGTGTAGGGTTGTGGGAGCGACGTTGTCGGTAGGGTGAGTCTCCTGAAAACCTTTTCTAAGATGAGTTTCTTCTGGCTATCTCTATGAATGATGAAGTGCAACGAGGTACCCTTCACCCACATATGTGAATGAAAAAGGTGCTCGCCTTACTCTAGCTCATTTGGTTCACCGGGCTGGAGCTTGGTGGTAGCAACGGTAGCATTGGGTTCTATGTCAATGACTCATCTCCCCCTTTATAGTTATGACTTAGAGTCATTACTCACATCTAATCCAGATGCTTTCACCTTAGCCACTAGTGACTTCTTTGAGCGACAATCAACAGTGTTATGTCAGGGGCTCTTATGGAATTTGCACCACTTCTCAGTATCTTTCTTTGTCTTTCTAGTGTCCTTCTTTTCTTGCAGCCTGGAATGGTTATCTTGAGGTTGTCCGTCTTTGCTCTGTCCTTTGTTCTATGGTTTAGGGATTCCCTTTCCTGGATTTTGTTGTGAGGGGTTCCTAGGCCCAAATTGTTGCATATTTTATTTGATCTTCTACTTGATTTTGACGACATATCGACAGGTCGTGCCCAAGGATGAGATGTCTAGAAACTCCATTTCAGCCTGTATGTATCTATGCAAATCATTGCAATACTTGAGCACCATATGTTGCTCAAAATATTCTATACCTAGCTTTGTGCACAAGGTATGAAATATATTTGTGAACTCGGGCACTGCTTTGTCTCTTTCCTGCCACAGCGTGGTCCATTTTGTGTATAGGTCGTCATAACTTCCAACAAGGTAGTATTGTTCCTTAATAACATCCCTGAAGGACTCCAAGGTGACTGTGACTATAAATAATGAGGGTTCCTTTGTTTCCTTTTGGTCACAGAAAGTTTCCCACCAATCTTTGACATGGGGAACATCTTTGAGGAGTGCAAAAGTAATATTTTCTCTATTCGAGAAGTTATGGACAGAGAAATACCTTTCTAGCAAATTCAACCATTTTTCTACTGCATTTGCGTCTATCCGACCTTCAAATATAGGAATATCGAATTTTATTTGTACCTTGAAAGGGGAGACGCCTCCATTTTAGGAAGATGCATCACTTGTTGGTAGTCGTCGAAGGATTTGCGCAAAACTATCCATCATCTCGTTCCTTTGTTGCATGAGGGATTCCTCAAGAAACATTTTGAAGGGATATCTTGTCCCGTCGTATTTATTTTCTTCTTCCATGAGAGGTTGTTTGGGTGTGTGAGAAATTTTGTCCTCAAGAGAAACAAGCTCGAGACCCAATTCTTTGAACCATAACCTTGTTGGGGACATGCATTAAGAACGACAAGGAGAATACCGCTCTGATACCACTGATCCAGAATATATTTTCAGAACTAAATGAATACAAATTATTATCAAAATATTCTTAGTACATAATAACAAATATACAATAAAACTGGTTTCTATTCAATAAGGAAATAAGTTGAAACTCTAAAATGCAGTGGAAACAAGCTTTCTAGAATGGTGGCGGCTTATCTCTGAGAAGAGATGTGATGGTTGTGCTCATTCACAAGAAGAAGATTACAATGAGGCTTTGAAGGAATTTTTACAATAAACATGAATGTCAAAAACCCTAGACATCCAAAAATCTAACCCTGGGAGATGAAGCGCAAAAAGTCATGTGGGCCCCGTTTGGGTACTTTAATACATCAACTTCCCGGGGTCATAACTTTTGCATACGATCTTCGTGTTAGGCACACAATAGCCCATTGGAAAGGTCTATCTAAGGACTACACATTTTGTTGCTATCTATCAAAGATTATTTTAATTGTGGCGAGCCCTAAAAATGTTGTTTAGGGCCTCAAAGCGGCCCCACAAGTCAAGGACTCGAAAACTAGGAAAAAAACTGCCAAAATAAGCCAGTTGGAATAGGTGGGAGGCCACCGAAATTCATATGGATTACTCTAGTAGTCACTTCTTAAACCAATTGTACTTGAGGAATTTATACAAGTAGGAGACTATAGAGAGAAAGAAGCAACTTATGTTTCTCTCCTAAGGTTTAAGCAAGCAATTTCATAATCTTTAACATGAAACAAGTACAATTTACCACAAGAATTCATTAACATAAACATATTGCAGATTTTCTACTTACTTCACCAAGAATAATCAAGAAAAACCCTAGTTGAAGATCTTCCACCATGAAAAATAGCCAAGATACATCAAAATTTGCCTCTCCAAGAAGTTGTGCACTAGTTATTTCAGCCAATAGCCCTTAAAGAGGGCACACATTTCATACCACACTACTTGTGTGATGAGACATGATGAAAAATGAGAGTAATTTCTCTCTATTTATACAATATCAA
>ML819366.1:67840-88226 GCA_009831015.1 Picea engelmannii
CTAGATCTCAACAAAATACATCAGTAATCCTTAGGGTGGTGATATCACCCCTTGTTCATATATGATATAATAAAATAAGGATCATCTCTAATATAGCATATAATCATAAACATACATATATACATAATGAAGGAATACA
Source organism: Picea engelmannii (assembly GCA_009831015.1). Taxonomy (NCBI): domain Eukaryota; kingdom Viridiplantae; phylum Streptophyta; class Pinopsida; order Pinales; family Pinaceae; genus Picea; species Picea engelmannii. The sequence goes on from ML819366.1 coordinate 67,980, forward strand.
TAAATGACATTATATCTATACTAACATGATATGCAAATGGTATATACAATGGATGCAAATTCCTACCTACCTCTACTTATCTGTTGGTTGAATTCTAGGTGTATTCAAATAACCAGTGAAACCAACCTAGCAATACCTCATAATACTTTCCTCTATGATTCATCATAAACCAAAACAATGACAAGTTAAGCACAAAAATAACATGAGTTAGAGCATGCATAATATCATCGAAAACTGTAAAGTCTAGCTCATGGAGGCACGAGGGAGGGAAAAAATTATGCCAAGTTACACTTCTAGAAAAATGCTCAATCCATATCATAAAGGGATCGTGAAAAATCAAAGGCTCAAAAGACTAACTCAAAGAGTATGAAGGTTGGATACCTTGGAATTCATCACATCCTAAGGTCTGGGAAGGGACTAGCAAGAATCTAGATGATGATTGGCAATTTTTTAAGGGAAAGTTGAGAGACTGAGGTAACAAACTTCTTCTTAAGGTATTCTACCTACCCTTGAATTCTAAAAGAAGGCTCTTCCCTATAGAAAACTTGGGACAAGGGGCATGTTTCCCAACTGCATCCTTAGTGACATAATGAGGTAAAGTAATCGAAGGGATATGGAAAACCTTGTCATAAGTAGCATTCTTTATGCAAGCAATTTCCTCACTCTTATCAAGATCTGAGCACAACGGTGGTTGATAATTTTCTTCATAGAATAAATCCAAATTCTCAAAGGAATATTGATCAAAATACTCAAGGTATGATCGAAAATCATCAGGAGAACATAGAATTAGGTCATCTTTGGGTTCTTGGAAAACATCTATAATTATATCATCATCTTGTTGCCAAAAGTCAAAATTATTAGGAACATCATATGATTGTTGTAAAGGAAACATTTGGAAATGACCCTCAATGTCGTAAATGGGATCCCCATCATACCCAATCACATCCCATTTACATTTCCCAACATGTGTGAACTCATAAATATTATCAAGCATGTCATTACCTTTACATAACACGAAGGGATTAAAACATCCATGGGATCCTCTGACCGTTCTTCACTTTTCAAATCACAAAATAAAGCATCTTCAAAATATTGGAAAGGGAAATAACTCAATGTATTCACTTCTTGTTGTGCAGGAGCATCAAGGACTTGGATGTCTTCATAAAATGAAATAACAATCATCAATGCTTCGTCCTCATGACTTACCCCTACATATTTAGCATCATAATACAGGGGGTCTATCTTTTCCAAGGATTCCCTTTCTTCTTCTCCTTTTGAATCATAGAATAGGGTACCGTCAAAAACCTGAAATGGAAAGTGACTAACCTCGTCCTCTTGTTTTCGTGTAGGAGGAATATGATATCGAATGGATTCATTAGAGGGAGGAGCACACATTTGTACTTCATCATCATGTTTAATATATTCAGGCTCTCACTCTTCAACAAGGTCTTCATTATCCTTGGTAGAAGCATGATTAAATTATTGCTCTTCCTCATGGGATTGGAAACCTTCATTAGGATCCCTCTCCTCAAACTATTTTTGTTCAATGAATTGTTCCCTTATTTATTGGAATTTACTAACAAATATATCAATGGAAACTAATCTCTCTAAACTAAGAGTATCTAGGGTATCTTTGGGGTCATCAACTTCAATTTTTGGAGTAAAGAAGTGTTCTCCCTTGAACAAGGAGATATTTTCCTCGACTTGTATAGCCATGTGATATGAATATTGGATTGTTCTTGGCCCTTTTTTACTAAGGATAAACCCTAATTTCACTAAGAGTGCATTGGTATAGAGGTAAACAAGGTACTTGTCTTCAGGATGATGGCTTCCAAGAATTTTTTGTATAAAATTCTCAAACCTGGTATGGAATTCCTTGACAGACTCGTTCTTATTTTGTTTCACGTACTTTGTTAACACATAAGATTGATAATGTTCTCCAAGGATTATTTCATACCATAAAATAATAACCTCCTTGGAGTGTGAAAGCTATATTTGAGTTGGAACTGTGAACTAGTTAAGGAAGAGGGTTGGAGGTTAGGCATCTTGCAGACATCTAAGTGAAAATATGAAATTGCCAACATCAACCTCATAGCCATTAGGTACTCCATGAGATTTTTTACCTTGTTTGGATGTCATGAAGGGTTTGGCTACTTTATTTTCCTTTGGCTCTATGAACTATCTTAGGCGATGTGAATTTAGATAGGCACTACGAAATGTGCTGCAGAAACTTTGTTCTAAGACTGATGAACTGGTATTTTTCACCAGTTGACTTCCAAGAGGATTTCTAGGTGAACTAGGATGAATTTTCAAAATCCAAATGAGGTTATTGTCAAGAACAAACCCAATAAAATTAACCTCTTTCATTTTTCATACAGGTGTCACGTATTTGGATATTCGAAGGAATCTTTGAGCCCTATTTTTTCATTTTTCATGATTTTATGTTTGAGACATGTTTTTGCGACACATATTCTGATCATCTAGATATGAATTTCAAGAAACCGAGAGAGTTTTTTTTTTAGAAATATATTAGATACAAAAAATTTTCTCATATTTTACATGAATATTATGGTTTGATAATTACAAGTGGCGTTTTGAAGCCTATTTTTCATAATTTTGCCTCCTGAAAAGCAGGAAAATAGTTAAAACGTGTCATTTTATGCTTGTAACTATTTCTATTTTGGGAAAGAGGATGGAATTGGAATTGTAGTGCTATCATCCCTATATAGGCTATAATATAAGCATTATAAGTAATTAGTGTGGTTTTTCTGGGTGCTGCGTAGGATCTGCTCAACTTTTGGGAAGGGAAACCCCCTGCCAATGTAATGAAGACTTGATTATTTCTTTGAAGATTAATGTAGAAGCTATCTTTTTCTAACCTGAGATTCATCATGGTGTCATTGTTCATCCTGTTTTATTTGTTTATGTTTATTTCATGTAGCACTAACCTATGTGTAAGTGGAAGGAATTCATGTCTTTCTGATGCTCCTCTCACATAGATCATGCTTGCAATACGTTATTGGTTTTTGTTTCAGTAATCATCTCCAATGTGTTAATTCCTCTGAAACTGCATGAAGAGATTCATTCATTGTTAGGTGCCTCTAGTGTAGTGGACTATATGTTAATGTTTAAATGGTCATTCCTTTTATAATTCATCCTTGATAGATGCTATGTTGGGTAACCTTCCCTCTTGTATTCATTCCTCTAAAGTTGTAGCTGAGAATTCATCCTTTTCTAGATGCTCTCTCCTGCAATGGGATTATCTCCCTTTTCAAATTGACTTTTTATTATTACAACATATTGAACATGGTGCTTACCTTTCCTTAGTGTTTTCAGAGAGGTTTCAGATTACATTAGTTGTAAGCCATTAAGATTCAATTTCTGACTCCATTTCCCAATAGACTCTTTCCCAAGTTTGTCAAACCACCAACCCATATAAAAACAATTTGTTCCTATCAGAAATCTGACCTTTTGAGTGAAATTGTCGAATATATTTGAGTGTGAAATCCTTTGGCTATTGAGAGAGCCCTCTCTTACTATATTAGGTCAGAATATAGTCTAAAGTAGGTTTAAATGGTTACCTTTGGTATTTCCTACAACAACCATAGGAAAATCATAGAGTGATAACATCTTGGCGTCGTTGTCGGGGACCAAATTGCTCTTATTTTCCCTACGAAGAACGTCAGAGTTTCATATATGATTGTTGATTGTGTACAATAGTCAGGCACATACAAGGTTGATAGTATTCACCATGGAGACTCTATTTTGAAGAAATATAGCATTTCATTGCTTCACATGCCAGTGCACTCAGTTTTCAATCAGAATTTGCAGCTCCATCATTTCAAGATGGCTTCAATGTCAAAAAGTGTCCTTGAACAAACAACTGGAGGTCTTGCAACATAAAAACTTAGATTTCATCCATCCATGGAGATAAATCAGAGTGTAGCTCATGATTTCATCATTGTTGACTAAGAAGAGGATAAATCTGATGAAGGTAACACTTTACCTCTTTGTTTTGAAGTTTTTGACATCATAAGTAGAGGTCTTAAAGTCATGAACGAAACAAAAAATAAGAACCACTCTTTAAGTTTTTCAAGTTATTCAACCTCTGAATCAGAAATACCTGCTTCCCCTATTTCCTTTGGGAGTCAAAATTATTTCCTTATGGAAGCCAAGCAAGAGCATCGATATATTTTTACCATGGAGGAAAGGAAGCATATTTTGCATGAGGAAATTAGTGATTCTTCTCTTAAGCTTAATGATAATGATATGGATGGGGAATTTTTGGAATCCCTACATGAGTACCCATTCACTGGGCATGAAGAGGAAGAGTATGGCATGGATGACTTCCATGCCACATAAGAAAGCACAAATCAGGTAATAGTTTCTCCATTGGCTGAAATTACAAGTGAGAAGGACTTAGATGATGAGTTTCATGATGCTTTTCCTAAGTTTGAAGAAAATATTCATCATTCATGTCAAAATCTAGGTCCCCAAGAGAAAGATCAGGATGGATAGGCCATCTTTTCCCTATCCACTCTATTTCTCAATTATTTAAGTAAAGAGGTCATCTTAGGGTCAAAGTTATTTCATCATGAGGATAGCGTTGTAGCTTGTCATGACCAAATTTTGTAGCTTGTCAGTTGTTGTACTAAGCCACTCTATTTTTAATGTACCTGTGTTCCATGATTTGCTAAGTTTTGATGACTATGAGGATGTTTCCCCTTAACAACTAATTGTCCCAGCTATTGTACTAATCCCCTCAACCATTAATAGTCAAATGGCCATTGATTCTCCTTTGTATGATGATTATGAAGATGATTTCTCTTAACATTCAGTTGAAGACCTTATATGAGAGAAGTACCCTTTCCATCAAAGAAAAAATAGCTTGTTTCAGCCCTCATGCCATATATTTGTTGCTGAAAAAGAAGAAAAAGATGATAATCTAAGTTTGGAAGGTGAAAACCTGAGAACTTAGGACCATAAGCCAAGCTATGATGAATATCCCTTACAATCAGAAGATGAGACAAAATAATGAATTTTCCCAAGCACTTCTGATTGTGATGAACTGCCCTATCAGTCCCCTATTTCTCTTGAAGACACAAGCTCAGTTTCATCAAGCAGCCAAGATCAAATGTCATGTGAGCAAATGGGAGAGGTTGAAATTAAATAAAGTCAAGCATCCCTAAGCCTTTTTCCTAATACACCTCATGACTAGGAGTGGACCAAGGCCATATGCATTTAAAATGAATTAGAGAAACCAACATGCAGGAGCCTTTTGATTAATGCACCCGAAAGAAGTGATCAAATCAGAGTCTTTTGTTTTGAGAATGAATCAGAAAATCAGCAAGCAATGCAACATCCAAGCACAATGGAGGAAGGGCCTAATGTAATACTTTTCCTTTTTACACAAATCAATATCACAAGAGAAAGTATTGATTATGTTTATAGGATCAATTTGTAGCCTGTCTACAAGCAATAAGTGAGCTTAGGCTCACTGATTTATTCAATGGTAAGTGTGTTGCCAAATGTTTCTTTGACGTGCCTTTAAGTAGGAATTATCTCTGGTGCTTAAGGAATCACATTTCAAATCTTCAAAAAGTTGACAAAATGTTTAAATGGCTTCACTAGTTGTTTCATGTAACTTGAATGCTTGATTTTCCTAGTAATTAGAGTAGGTGTGTGCAATAAGCTTGTTGGGAAAGCATTGTTTTCAACATTTTTTTCAGTTTCAGTTTTATATTTGCAGCATGTGTTTTTCAGCATCAATTTTCAATTTTCATTTGGTTTCAATTGAAGGTCATAGTTCAAAGAAGGTTGCATAGTTTAAAGGTTGGGAGCATCCCATGGATAAGGCACTGAAATTGCGTGTTCTTGGAGCCTCACAGGGAGGTCTCCATCCCATGTGGAGCCATATGCTAACACATAAGATTGATAATTTTCTCCAAGGATTATGTCATACCATCAACTAACAACCTCCTCAAAGTGTGCAGGTTGTATTTGATTTGGCACTGTGAACTGGCATTGTGAACTAGTTAAGGAAGAGGGTTGGAGGTTAGGCAGCTTGCAGAAATCTAAGTGCAAATTTGAAATTACCAACATCAACTTCATAGCCATCAGGTACTCCATGAGATTTTTTATCTTGTTTGGAGGTCAGGAAGGGTTTGGATACTTTATTTTCCTTTACCACTATGAACTATATCAAGCACTTTCAATTTAGATAGGCGCTACGAAATGCGCTATAGAATGTGCTGCGGAAACTCTGTTCTAAGACTGTTGAACTGGTATTTTTGACCAGTTGAATTCTAGGAGTATTTCTAGGTGAACCGGGATGAATTTTAAAAATAAAAAGGAGGTTATTGTCAAGAACAGACCCAAGAACATTAACCTCTTTCATTTTTCACATAGGTGTCACGGATTAGGATATTCGAAGGAATATTTGAGCCCTATATTTTCAATTTTCATGATTTCCTGTTCGAGACATGTTTTTGCGACACATATTCCATCCAGTTGGAGATGAATTTAAAGAAACTGAGAGAGTTTTTTCTTTAGAATGATCTTATATACAAAAACCATTCTCATATTTTACACAACTATTATCTTTTGATAATTAAAAGTGGAGTTTTGAAGCCTATTTTTCAGAATTTTGCCTCCTGAAAAGCAGGAAATCAGTTAAAACATGTCATTTTATGTTTGTAACTATTTCTATTTTTGGAAAGAGGATTGAATTTGAATTGTAATGCTATCATCCCTATCTAGGCTATAATATAGGCATTAGAATTCATTAGTGTGGTTTTTCTGGGAGCTTCCTGGGCTCTACTCAACTTTTGAGAAGGGAGACACCCTACCAATATAATGAAGACTTGTTTATTTATTTGAAGATTAATGTAGAAGCTATCTTTTTTTGACCTGAGATTCATCATGGTGTCATTGTTCAACCTGTTTTCCTTTTTTATGTGTCTTTAATGTAGAACTAACCTATGTGTAAGTGGAAGGAATCCATCTCTGTCTGATGCTCCTCTCACATAGATCATGCTTGTAATACGTTATTGGTTTTTGTTTCAGTAATCATCTCCCATGTGCTAATTCCTCTGAAAATGCATGAAGAGATTCATCCATTGTTAGGAGCCTCTAGTGTATTCGACTATATGTTAATGTTTAAATGGTTATTCCTTTGAGGAAAATTGAATTGATGTTCTACGACATCGATGCCAAAAATGTTATCGCATAATTTGTACTTTCCCAAATCCCAAGATAAGTGGATGAAATATTGTCGTAACGGGGGGTGACCTATCACTATCACCTTAATAGGAAACCCCTTTCTGTTTAGGAGTATATGAAATTTACCCCAGGGGAGATGTCCCCTGTGACCTAAAGGGATGATAAGACTAAGGAAAAGGTGCAAGAAAATCCCCCTCTCACTGGTCACTCAATTCAAAAGGTTCTTATGGTATTTAAGGAATGAAGAAACGACAAAAAGAGTGTATCTGCCCATAACAAGACAAAAAATAAAGTATGGTAGCTTTCATGTGTACAAATATGATGTTGGTCCTTCTTGAGACCATAAACCTTCAAAAAATAGGTTAGATGATATAAAGTTGCAGCAATGTAATGATTTAAAACAACAATAGGTATTTTGTAACAACCACAAAGAATATGCCTTGAAATTGCTTGAAAACGACAAGAAATTGTAGTTTAAACATGAAGAATAATAATAAGTTGTCACAAGAAAATTTGGCAATGTCTAGCTAGCATTTAATGTCACTTTTGCAGAGAATTTTCTACAGTTAGATGGATGTAGAAATATTTTGTAACAACAAAAAATTCTAGTGCTCAAAATTGCAAGAAATCACCATGCAAACTTAGCATTTGTCTAGTAGATTGATTGGCAATTGTCACAAGCAATTTATGAATGAGATAAGTATGATTTATGTAGGTGAATGAAACAAATTACCATGAATTAGTATGGTCGTAGAAATTATTTGCAACAGTAGCAAGTTAGCTAAGGAGTTAGTATTGTTTAGGGTTAGTAAAAGTTAGCAAAATCTTCAAGGAGAAATGTTTGAGTGTTTGTTTGATAAATCATTCAATATAGTGAGTGGAGTAGTGCCTTTTAGGGTTTATGGAGTCAACAATAGCAGTGGTAGAACTTGGAGAAAAGTAGCAATGATAATACTTAGTAAAAGGAGAAGGGATGGATGGAGGAGGTGTTAGAAACCCATGGCCTCAAGCATCTAAATCCTAAAGATAAATTTGCTAGAAAGTAAGGAATCTTAGGCCCTAGCAAATATTCTTTCCTTAGACTATTAAAATAATGTATGCAATAGGAAATTAGAGTGGGGCCACTAGAGAGATAGCACTTTAGGGCTATATGATATGGAATATATTTGCAGAATGAATGAATAAAAATTATTATCAAAATATTCTTAATACAAAATAACAAATATACAGTAAAATCAATTTCTATTCAATAAGGAAATCAGTTGAAACTATAAAATGCAGTGGAAACAAGCTTGCTAGAATGGGGGCGGCTTATATCTGAGAAGATATGTGATGGATGCTCTCATTTACAAGATGATTAAAATGAGGATCTAAAGGAATTTTTACAATAAACATGAATGTCAAAAACTCTAGACATCCAAAAACCTAACCCTAGGAGATGAAGCACCAAAAGTCATGTGGGCCTCATTTGGTTAAGTTAGTACATCAACTTCTCAAGGCATTAAATTTTGCATACGATCTTCGTTTTAAGCGTATGATATACCATTGGAAATGTATATCCAAGGAATAAAAATTTTGATGATATCTATCAAAGGTCACTCTGACTATGGCAAGCCTGTTGTTCAAGGCCTCAAAACGGTCCCGTAAGTTAGGGACCCGAAAACTAGGAAAAACAATTGCCAAACTAGAGAAATACCAAAATGAGCCAGTTGGAATAGGTGGGAGTCCATATACATCCATATGAATCAATCCTCCCCCCTTAGGAAGCAATGGTCCCCATTATGTTTATTCCCCCCATCAGATGAGGAATGTTTTACTAAATTGGCCCTAGGTGAGCCACTTGCCTTGGTGTAGGAGCTGCCCTGCTTTGAAAACTCGATAAAGCTAGATCCTTTGCTGGTGAGTTCCCTTGATCTGTTTGTCCACAATATGATCACTGGATTCTTATTGTATGTAGTCAGGGTTGAGCTCTATTGGTTTTAGTTGTTCTTCTATCTTTGAGGTGTGCAATAATGGTGGGAAATACAGTCGAAGGATATCCACGTTGAACAATGGGTGCAAGCCAAGGAAAGGAGGAATGTTGATCTCAAAAGAATTATCACCCACGTCCTTGGTGATGGTGTACGACCCATAATAGAGTGGGAGAAGCTTTTGATGGGGTCATGTAAGGTGCTCTTTATGCAAGTGTAGCCAGATTTTGTCGCCCACCTAAAACTTATGTGGCACCCGATGTTGATCATGGCGCTGCTTGTACTTGTCATTGGAATTTTGTAGGATATCATGAAACTCTTGGTGGATGTGATGGATCTGCTCAATGAAATAGGTGGATTTTTCAAATTCATTTGGAGCAGGAGATGATTCGGCTGAGGCGACCGCATGGGGTAGTGAAACGTCTATGGGACCCAATGGTTGGAATCCCAACCCCACCTGAAAGGGGATTTGGTCGGTTGATATATGAAGGGATCAGTTGTAGTTATTATGAACATAGGGGATACTCTCATCCCATGTGCGAGGGTGCTTGGAATTATACATGCACAGGATATGCACAATCATTCGATTTACGATCTCAATTTGGCCATCTGTCTGGGGTTGGAAGGTCATGGATTTGGTGAGCTTGGTGTTCAGTAGTGACTAGAAACTTGACCATAATGTGATGAGAAATCATTTGTACTGATCTAAGACAATGGTTTGTGGGATTCCAAAATGTACCTATACTCATTCAAAGAAGATCTTGGCAGTGGCCTCTGTTGTGATGCTCTTATTGCAGGCAGCCAAAATTTCCATCTTAGAAAAGTGATCCACAACCAAATAAACATAGTCATTTCCCTGCTTGGTGGAAAGCAGGCCCGACATTTAGTCTATTGATATGGATTCCCATGGCCTGTCAGGAGTAGGAAGAGGGGTGTACAGGCCATGTTTCTTAGTGGTTGGTTTGGCAATCGTGCAGGAAGTGAAACACCTAATACACTTGTTGACCTCTTGTCAAAGTTTCATCCAATACAAATATTTTTGTAGCATTGCCACTATATTTTCGACATCGAAGTGTCCTTCCACCCGACTATAGTGGGATTCCTAGATCATCTTCGCTCGCTTGTTGGATGGAACGAAAATATGGCCCAGAAGGAACAACAACCTGTCCTGAAGATGTAAATTAGTGACAATTGTGTTTGCACCCAACATTTGGTAGATGGTGGAGAAGTCTAGGTCCATCTCATAGAGTTGGGACCATCCAGAGGTCTCATGGCTGCAAGAGTCTAGCACCATGGTGACTTTCGCGACTGGTGGTCTACTAAGGCAATCAACGACACAGTTGGTGCTTCCCATTTTATACTTGATGTTGAGGTGGAATTGTTAAAAGTGCGTGGGCCACTTATGATGGAAGTCATTATGTAATTTTCCTTGTGTCTGCATGAACTACAGTGGATTGTGATTAGTGTGGATGATTGTCTCCTTCCCAAGAATGTAATGCCTACATTGGCAGCAAGATTTCACAATGGAGTACATTTCTTTGTCGTAAGTAGGGTACTTATGGACAACATATGATAGTGTTTCACTATGATAGGCCACAGGGTAGTCGTGTTGAGTGAGAAAAACGCCCACAACACAGTCTAAAGCATTTGTCTTGATATCAAAGGGATGTTGCAGGTCTGGTAGTGAAAGTATTGGGGTTGAGCACAAGCACTACTTCAAATCATCAAATGGTTGTTGTTGGGACCAACCCCACATAAATTTCTCCTTACCACCACCCCTGGTTACTTGGATGAGGGCCCATGCAACATGGGAGAATCCCAAGACAAACCCACGATAGAAATTGGCAAGTCCCAAGAAGCTTTGAATCTCAATGAGTGTGGTTGGGGCTGGCCAGTCACAGATGAATTGGATTTTGGTTGGATCCACATGTACGCCATGCTGATCAATGATGTATCCTAGGTAATGAACCCTGTCCATGATGAAGGAGCATTTTTCCAAGTTGGCGTAGAGCTAGTGATGTCGTAGGGTGTGCAAAACCTATTGAATATGTTGCAAGTGTTCTTACCAAGTCTTGTTGTAAATGAGGATTTCATCCAGATACACCATTACAAAAGTATTGGTGAATGGTCATAGGATATTGTCCGTCATCCTCATGAAAGTGGCTAGAGAATTTTTCAAACCAAAGGGCATGAAAAACCATTCAAAAATACCTTCCTTTGACTTGAAGGCGATCTTCCATACACCTGTTTGTTCTATCGGGACCTGGTGGTAGCCAAAATTTAGATCAATCTTACTAAAGTATTTGGCCCATGTGATTTGATCAAGGAGGTCGTCGATTCGGGGAATCAGGTATCATTTTCTGACTGTGATTTTATTTAGGGCCCGATAATCAATGCAAAGTCGACAGGTTCCATTTTTCTTCTATACCAGCATGATTGGTCTCCAACAAGGTGATGAGATGGGACATTTATGCCTCTTGTGGAGAAGTTCTTGGATATGTCACTTGATCTCCTCATTCTCTAACAGAGAGTGACAGTAGACTGGCCCATTGGGCAGTGGTACGTTGGGGGTCAGATCGATGGGGTGCTTGACCTGACAGTGCAGAGGTACCTCGGTAAGTGAGGAGAATATATTTGAGTATTATTCCAGGACCTTATCCACTTACTTCTGATGTGTGGAGAGGTCGGTCATGGATACCATAGATGTGGCTGCAATCTTTCACTCATTCTGAGAGTGAATCATGAAGAAGACAAACTTCCCTATCTGAGAGATGACCTTTATACATTGCTTGGCATAGATCAAGGAAATAGCACTAGGTGGGACTACCTCGGGTATCCTGTACAATTTCTTATTCAAAGTAATAATAACATTGCGAGGCCTAGACTCATATACAACATGACGTTTCCATAAATATAGTTGGCCCAAAAGAACATTATAAAATTTGAGAGGGGAAACATCACACAATACCTCATCTTTGAAGGGCTCGATGTCATATGACATGCAAAATTGTTGGATGACACGGATGTTGCTTCCTTGGTGGAGCCATCTGATGGTGTAGGGTTGTGGGAGCAACGTTGTCGGTAGGGTGAGTCTCCTGAAAACCTTTTCTAAGATGAGTTTCTTCTGGCTATCGCTATGAATGATGAAGTGCAACAAGGTACCCTTCACCCACATATGTGAATGAAAAAGGTGCTCACCTTACTCTGGCTCATTTGGTTCACCGGGCTGGAGCTTGGTGGTAGCAATGGTAGCATTGGGTTCTACGTCAATGACTCGTCTCCCCCTTTCTAGTTATGACTCAGAGTCATTACTCACATCTAATCCAGAGGCTTTCACCTTAGCCACTAGTGACTTCTTTGAGCGACAATCAACAATGTTATGTCAAGGGCTCTTATGGAATTTGCACCACTTCCCGGTATCTTTCTTTGTCTTTCTGGTGTCCTTCTTTTCTTGCAGCCTGGAATGGTTATCCTGAGGTTGTATGTCTTTTCTCTGTCCTTTGTTCTATGGTTTGGGGATGCCCTTTCCTAGATTTTGTTGTGAGGGGTTCCTAGGCCCAAATTTTTGCGTATTTTATTTCATCTTCTACTCGATTTTGACGACATATCAGCAGGTCATGCCCAAGGATGAGATGTCTAGAAACTCCATTTTGACCTGTATGTATCTATGCAAATCACTGCGATACTTGAGCACCATATGTTGCTCAAAATATTCTATACCTAGCTTTGTGCACAAGGTATGGAAGATATTTGTGAACTTGGGCACTGCTTTGTCTCTTTCCTGCCGCAGCATGGTCCATTTTGTGTACAGGTCGTCATAACTTCCAACAAGGTAGTATTGTTCCTTAATAACATCCCTGAAGGACTCCAAGGTGATTGTGACTATAAATAATGAGGGTTCCTTTGTTTTCTTTTGGTCACAAAAAGTTTCCCACCAATCTTTGACATGGGGAACATCTTTGAGGAGTGCAAAAGTAATATTTTCTCTATTCGAGAAGTTATGGACAGAGAAATACCCTTCTAGCAGATTCAACCATTTTTCTACCGCATCTGCGTCTATCCGACCTTCAAATATAGGAATATTGAATTTTATCTGTACCTTGAAAGGGGCAACGCCTCCGTTTGAGGAAGATGCATCACTTGTTGGTAGTCGTCGAAGGATTTGCGCAAAACTATCCATCATCTTGTTCCTTTGTTACATGAGGGATTCCTCAAGAAACATTTTGAAGGGATATCTTGTCCCATCGTATTTATTTTCTTCTTCCATGAGAGGTTGTTTGGGTGTGCGAGAAATTTTGTCCTTAAGAGAAACAAGCTCAAGACCCAATTCTTTGAACCATAACCTTGTTGGGGAAATGCATTAAGAACAACAAGGAGAATATCGCTCTGATACCACTGATCCAGAATATATTTGCAGAACTAAATGAATACAAATTATTATCAAAATATGCTTAGTATAGAATAACAAATATACAATAAAACTGGTTTCTATTCAATAAGGAAATAAGCTGAAACTCTAAAAGGCAGCGAAAACAAGCTTTCTAGAATGGTGGTGGCTTATCTCTGAGAAGAGATGTGATGGTTGTGCTCATTCACAAGAAGAAGATTACAATGAGGCTTCGAAGGAATTTTTACAATAAACATGAATGTCAAAAACCCTAGACATCCAAAAATCTAACCCTGGGAGATGAAGCGCAAAAAGTCATGTGGGCCCTGTTTGGGTACTTTAGTACATCAACTTCTCGGGGTCATAACTTTTGCATACGATCTTCGTGTTAGGCACACAATAGCCTGTTGGAAAGGTCTATCTAAGGACTACACATTTTGTTGCTATCTATCAAAGATTATTTTAATTGTGGCGAGCCCTAAAAACGTTGTTTAGGGCCTCAAAGTGGCCCCACAAGTCAAGGACTCGAAAACTAGGAGAAAAAACTGCCAAAATAAGCCAGTTGGAATAGGTGGGAGGCCACCGAAATTCATATGGATTACTCTAGTAGTCACTTCTTAAACCAATTGTACTTGAGGAATTTATACAAGTAGGAGACTATAGAGATAAAGAAGCAACTTATGTTTCTCTCCTAAGGTTTAAGCAAGCAATTTCATAATCTTTAACATGAAACAAGTAAAATTTACCACAAGAATTCATTAACATAAACAGATTGAAGATTTTCTACTTACTTCACCAAGAATAATCAAGAAAAACCCTAGTTGAAGATCTTCCACCATGAAAAATAGCCAAGATACATCAAAATTTGCCTCTCCAAGAAGTTGTGCACTAGTTATTTCAGCCAATAGCCCTTAAAGTGGGCAAACATTTCATACCACACTACTTGTGTGATGAGACATGATGAAAAATGACAGTAATTTCTCTCTATTTATACAATATCAATGAACTTTAATTATTTTTAGGTCATAAAAAGGTTGACCTGACCAAATTACATCAAAAATCCAGTTTTTACATAAATAAAAGTAATTAACCCCTGAAATCATCTCCAAGGGTGACGTCATTCCCTTCTAGGGTGACGTTGAGCCCCAAAAGTGGAACATTGAGCTCCATGTGCAGAACATTTGGCCTCCAAAGGACCTAGGTGATGCCCACACATGCCAACTAGTTCACAACTGCCCTCAATATGCAAACCCTAGCTCTGGATGACGTCATGGGATCTCAAAGTTCAACGTCTAGGTGGAAGAGAAAGATCCCCCTGGGTCTAGGTCTGCTAGAGTGTCTCAAGGGAAACATCATTCTTTCTTCCTGGTGCAAATATTTGATGTCTCCCTGCCCCTGATTGGTGTCACAACATCCATTTGTGGTATTTTAGCCCCATGGAGGTCTGAGATAATCATTCCTCCAACTGTACATGTTCATTGGGAAAAGTCATGCAACAACAAAAAGTACGCCCTCTAGGGGTTCATAAGTCATAGGGATCATAACATGTAAATCACTTCCAATAATCAACTTACCCAAACATGTGCATCAAAACCCCCTTTTACCCAAACAAATGCTCAAAGATGTTATGAAATTTAACAAGTTGATGGGTAAATTATATACCTAATTTCCCTTGATTAAATTATCGACCAGGGAAAGTAAAATTTGAGTTGTAACACAATATGCATCAAGATAGAACAAGAGATAATTGTTTGTGTATTTCTACCATTATACTCTATGACTAAATCCTAGTACTGGAATGAAGTATGGAAAGTGAATTGAACAAGCAAAGGAGAGTAATCTACCCTAGGGATCATAACTATGTTGTCAACCTACAATTCTATTTTCAAAAGATGATGTAAAAGACTTCAAGAAAACCAAAATCTATTTGAGATGTAGAACTACTTATAAACAACAGTCTATGAATATGCAATGAGGACAAGTTATCTTTTTCAAAAACAATTACTTTAAGTGAATTCTACTTAAAATGGCTTTTTAAAACTAAACTAAGAAATCATATTTACTTCTACAAAAAGGAAAATAAGCAACATCATCTAGTATTCACACTAATCTTATTGAAGAAGGTAAACAATATTATCTAGTTCACACTATCCTGCTGAAGAATAAAAACAACATCATCTATCTGTATCTACAATGGGAAATGAGGACATCTAAATATGATGGTTGTGTCTATGATGGAGAATTATATCATGATGATATATAAATACAATGGCTAATTCAAATGGAATGAATTCGACACTGACTTATATAGAAAAAATGTAAAGTAGAAACTAAACAATCTACTGAAAACTTTTCCATTCAAGGAATATCGATGTGTTGTACACATCTCTTGTCAAAGTTAGAAATTACACTGTCACACTTTAAACTAGAAATGTATTCACAGAGATATGATTACAAAATGCTACATGGTTTAACTTAAAATATTTATAATACAAGTTGAAATGAGCTATAACAGTCTCTTAATGAATATGCACAATTATTCAAGTGAACAACCTACAAATAAGATGTATATGCTTTCAAACACAATTTTGATGATTAAAAGAAAATATATATGCAGTTGTGACACAGTTAGTAAGATATCTGTAATTAACAAAAAAAGTCTGAATGAGCGACCTAAAACATAAAGATTTAGATAAATCTGGATGTACAACAAAATAAGAAAGCACAAGCTACTGGTGGCCCCAGAACAATCACAATTTATCACATTAACTCATATTTCATTAAAAACTAGAAATATGTATATAATAGTGAAAAGTCTTTCAAAAATATGACAATTATCTCATTATAGACATCTCCCTTGTGTTTTGTGGCTTTAGGTATATATAGAGTCTGAGAGGTCGACCACTGAAAGGGTCGACTCTCTCTCAAAACCAAAAAATCGTTTAACTGTTCTATTAATAGGCAACGAGTCTTAAAATCGTAGTTCGAATATAGGAGCTAAATTTAACTATCTAAATTGGAATACAATAGAATCCATAGTAAGGGGGCAATAATGGGTAAAAAACCCATGTTCTAGTTTTGCCTGAAAACGCCCGCAAGTATGCTAACGGCCAAATATGCTATGCTCTGAGTTCCATAATATGGGCTAGATGGAGATCTGGATCTATCTACTGAACATTCAGGATGCTGGATTAAGGACCAGATGAAGGTCTGGATCACATTTTTGCTTGTTTAATCAAAATAACAAGTATTAATCAATTACATACATTTAATTAAACATAAATATCATATTAATCTATCGAATGAATTCAACACATACCTCATTTGTATCCCATATCGATTTGATGAAAATAACTTGATAATAAGTTCAATAAAGGAAATGGAGATACGAAATGCATGATCATTATGTACAAAAAGAGGCTTATACTATGAAAAAAGTAGGCAAAACATGGAGTCATCATATCCCCCACTCCTGAGATTTTGCAGGTCCCTCTGCAAAGAAAAAAGGATTTCCAAAACATAACTATACTCTTGAGATGTTGACCTAATCCTGAGAGAGGAGATGGATTAATCTTTAGGAACTTCTTCCTCATGTCCCAGAGACTTCTATTTAGGCCTCCTCCGATGCTTCAACTTCATTCTTAAATTGTAATTGGTAGTAGTCATATCATGAACTAAATGATGTAGAGAATTCACCTTGGCTTGTAGGACATCATTGTCATGTTTCAAATGACTATCCAATGTTTCATATTCTCCAAGATGTTGGGTCAACTGAGTATTTTCTTGTTGTAATTGTTCAACAGTTGGGGACTGAGTAGAATTTTCAATAAAATAAGGCTTAGGCTTATCAATGGATGTGGAAGTCATGTCACAATGTGTAGAAGGTTTATGAATTCGAGTGGAAGGTGTGATAGTGGCCTCTTGTGGAAGACTAGGCATGGCAGGTTTAAATTTAGTTTCTTTGGCAGGCTTAGAATCTCTTGTAGATTCTTCTTTAAGCTTCTTATGAGGACTCTCATGATTAGAGGATAATTGAATAGGGTTTGAGTTAATTGGAGTGTTTTTATTGAACTTTCCAACCATACTTTGAGTGCACCTACGAGATGGTTTTCCTTTGAACCTGTTATCACCTCACCTCTTTGTAGGAATTGGAGGAAAATCAGGGTGAAAAGAGTCCTTCAACTTCTTTTGTTTAGAGTCAATAGGATTTGAAGACAACTGAGGATCATCAAATAGGATACTTAGGCTTCTTAGTAGATAAGGGAGTAGGATTAATTGGAGGGATTTGTGAATTAGGAGAATGAGAGTGAGACGGATTAGCAGTCCCAAAATCAATTGATTTTTTGGTTGTTTTAACTGTCAAGTGAGGGTTCAAAAACTGGTAAAGGAAATCATCATAGGTTGATTCTTGTTTCCTACTTCTTCTCCCTCATCATATCTCACATGATCATGGTCCTCATGTTCATCCATACTAATCTTATTCCCAAAAAGAGAATACCTTATAGGTCTTATTCTTGGAGATAATGAGGCGTCCCAACGTTCTTTTCCAGGAGAGATATTTCTCCGATGAGAAGAATTGTCTGTTATTTGGATTTTAGGGACTTTGCTCGATCCTATTGAAACTATTAATTCATAAGTTTCTATTTCAACTTGTGACACAACTAAATTTGTTCAACTTACAAAGAGGGAATTCACCTTTTCAGAGTCACTGATATCTATACAGTTTGAATCCCCTGATGGTGGTAAAAAGGAAAAGGTTGTGTTGGTTGGTTTTGATGATGAGAGATTGGAAGGTTCGAGTGGTTTTGCCTCATTTCTTTCTATTGTTGGTGTCTCAATTTTTTGAACTATGGTTTCCTCAGTTCTTGTCTCTACTGAAACCTCTTTAGCTTTATGGGTTGAGCTATCTCCTACTTGTACCTTTCAATATCGTTCTGCATAGGAGACAAGGGAAAACCTTGTTTGACTCCAATATTGCAGTTAATCTCTTTCGACCAGCCCTCAATGTTTTTAAACTTAACAATAATGTTCTCATACATCCTTATTGCAACAACCCTCAACTTCAGAGGAAATTTTATCTCTTTCAACCTATTCCAAAGGTTTTTCCTAGGAACCATGTCAAAAGATTTTCTAAAGTAAAAAAAACAATAAAAAAGATTGGTTTTAGTATTGAAAAACTCCTCTGCAATGATCCTAAAGGTAACAAGATGGTCCACAGTTGAATGATATCTCATAAACCTGGTTTGGCCTTTATCTCTTTTACCATGAATTTCTAGCCAAAGGCTAATCTTCGTTTCCAAAATAATTCCATAAAGATTGGCTAAAATGGGGCTAATCATAATGGTCCTATAATTAGAGGGAATGTTTCTATCCCCATTTTTAAAAGTAGGAACAATGAGGCTTTGCATCAAGGGTTTAGGAACCCATGCTTGACTTCTAAATTGAAGAGCTTGTGTATGTGAGGGATAAGGAAAGGCCCTCCCATTTTAAAAATTTCATCTTGGTAGCCTTCAATGTCCTTATATTTCCCATTTGCAAGCTGCTTAACCCTAAACTCTATATCATCTAAAGAAAAAACTTCACCCTCTGTGGGGATAATAGGAATGGTGTCCATGGAATTAGGGAACTCGTAAAGACTTTTAAGGTAGGAATTTTAGTCCCTTAAGGGAATAATATTATTTTCTTTATTATTGTGGTTTATAATTTGGCTCCAGAACTTCTTAGGATCCATCTTAGATAGTTGTGAAAATTTCTCTGGCCTTTTATTGATATAGTACCTTTTTTTCCTTTTAATTAGGGATGTGTACGTATTGATCTTATCGAGTTTTAAGGACTCATTAGAAGCATCCCTAATGGATTTCCTAGCAATTTTACATTCTTTATCATACCAAGGGTTGGTCATTTTATTTATTTTTTACAGGACACCTCGAAAGAGAACTTGTTAATAGAAGTGGAAAGGGTAGTTGTAAAATTATGATAGAGTTCTTCAATGTTGTCCTTGTAAGTTAGGAGATGTAATTTACTATTTAAATCCTTTAAGAAAAGGTCAAATTTACTTTTTTCAAAGTGTAATTTCCTTTGATTATCATAATTCTCTTCAATGGATCTCCTGTGCATGGTGAATTTTAGAGTTAGGGTTAAAGGTTTATGATCAGAGTCGGGTTCATGGTCATTTAAAAGGTCAAAATTTGTTATTTGGTTGTAAACAGGGATATCTGATATCACATAATCTATGACACTACTACCTAGCCCATGAATACAAATCATCTAGTTGGAGTTTGGCCACTTCATTACTCCATTGCAAATTATTATGTCTTGAGAGTTGCAGAGCTACACCAACTCAGTACCAGAAAAATTCTCAATTAGGTATTCAGAGCTTATTTTGTAGATATTAGATAAAAAAAAGGTCCTTGTCTAGCCATAAAGGATTATGGTTGAAATGAGTGCTTAAAAGAGTAGCTTGTTTAGTTGTAGTCCTAGCATTAAACTCTCCTAACAGGAGGATATTACCTCCATTTTTCAAATTAAAAATATCTTGTTCTAAATTATTATAGGGACAATTTTTATCTAGATTGTTTTTCTTATAAAAATTAGAATTTATAGGTGAAAATAGCAAATTTCTATGTACATTTTCTTAGCAATGGTGTCTAAAATTTCTGTCCAAATGTA
>ML819366.1:102530-114143 GCA_009831015.1 Picea engelmannii
TATACCAAGGAGACATTTTCATTTTGAATCATCTTGTACTTGAACATTTAGGTGGGGTAAAAGGAGGTTTCCCCCTCGAAGAGGCTTATTATCTGAAATTATCTCTTTTTCAAGGCGTTGAGTACTTTTTCTGAGGTTTTTCTATGCTATATTGATGTTTGGTTCTTAACATTGGATCTGAGATAAGAAGGATCTAGTTTTTACAACAAAGGGTCCTATGATGAAAGGTAATTTGAGGATTCATGCCATGTGCAGTTTCAGGAAATGTTTTGTCTTTGAGATGATTCTTTGTCTGATGAACTCCAGGGAAAAGAATCTAGGTGTCAGAAAAATAGGGAGGATATAGGGGGGCTCTTGACAACCATATACCCAAATTATTGTAGAATGAATGAACAACACCGAGTCTCCCACTCTATTTTCTGGATTTAGCTACAAATAAATTTTCATGTCCTCCAAGACTCTTAGCAGGTTGGTGTTGAAGATCAGGTTGTAAACTCTGGACATGGTTTTATTTATGAAAATGAGCATTGTGATTCTTTTGCATTCAGGTGAGATGAATGTTGCTTCAAGGAATTCTCTCGTGTTTGTCTCCAAGAACATATTTAGCAAGTATGTGTAATACCTGAAGTGCCTTAGTGACTGGAAAATCACTAGTTGTTTGTGTACATTATCAACTATGAATCCTTCAAAGATGATACTGACTGACTGACTGGACTCTGACTGGAAAAACGTTAACAGAAAACCTAACATGACCTCAACTACATATATTTCATTATCTAAACCTAAAATCTGACTAATTATGGAACATGCCCACTAGATTTCAATAACCATGACATTTACATTCATTGGCAAGGACAGACTCTCATAATAATGCTCGAGTTTGAAAATTGTTTGCAAAAATAGGGTTTTGACCTCGAGGGGACATTCCCTGTAAAGCGTAACTAGATTTTCTTACTCAAATGGTTCAGACGCTATTGATGGGGACTCTAGTATGGCGAGGGCATATCGAATTGACGGGCCAACTACTCTACACAAGACCTCCAACCCTAATTTATTTAAAACAACCTTCTCTTCCTGTGAGTATTGTTATACGCACCAACCTATGAATTCCGGGAAATGGAATGCGACTTCGATGATGAAAGGGACTATGGAGGCCTGGACCACTTTGAGAAAGGGCATATGTCTCCCTACATTATCTGACAAATTGGCTCTACACATGGATATGGGTGAGATGGTTATTTCGGTGTCGAACACATCAAAATATCTGTCAATTAGGGATTCTTCATTTGGTGGGGGATCTTTCTCTGCTACAGACAAAATGACAAGGTCCATGGTAGCGATGAAAAATATCTACGAATGAGCGGAAGACACATGAGTTTGGTGCACTTTTGAGCTTAAGTTCGAATGGAGCAGTCATGCCAACTTTCAACATTCCAATGATTTGAAAAAACATAAAATAATGACAAGGGCCCACTCCTTTATATACACCCGATTTCGGGGACGAGGCAAAGTGGTTTGGGATAGACTACTTTTCGCCCCAAAATGCATCCAGTGGGGCCACGTGGTCTCAAGATTAAACCATGGTATTCTTTTTGGCCTTCTTTCAAGAATTAACCTCCGCGCTAGTTCTCAACCCGAAATGATCCATGATCGTTGATCTACAACGCTTGTGATCTGTGGCCCGCCGGGTCCCATCAAATCCACACTTCCACTAGACTTTGCCTCCTTCTGCTAGATATGGCCCCATTCTCCAGTTTATCGCACGTCTACACCAGCTTAGCCTCTCGCTAAGTCCCGAAACTTGGATTCCATATAAAAAAAATTATAGTGATAACATGGGCTCCAACTGGGGATGTTATCCTCTCTTTGAGGTGGCAAAGAACGGTAGAACAAGTGCCTACCTATTGGGCTGTGATTTATTCCTGCAATTTGAATCTACCAACCTTTATTCAAAAATTCAAAATATACTCAACATGACTTAGGGCCTTCACCTCAGGCTTCAGTTATGTTTCTTTTATTTCAATTTCTTCATGCAAAAACAAAAATGATTATGTACAATGAATGGAAGATGTGATGATTGTTTTAAACAATATAATGTTTGAGGAACCTGCCATTCACAAGACCTCCTCCAACGATGTCTCCATTACTTTCCTGTATCAAATAGGCATTGTTTCCATGGTATGATGCAATCTTGAACAGTCCCAACCATAGATGGTCAAATTCCCCATGCTTCCCCTTATCTTCATTTATGTTATCCCATCTCAATACCAAGTCTCCTACTTTGAAATTATCTTCTTTGGTATGTTTGTCAAAATATTTTTTGATCTTTTCTTGGTGCATATGAGTGTTATTGAAGGCCTTTTCTCTTGTTTGTTGTACACTGATTAGTTCATATTTTCTTCTTTGAGTGGCATTTGTCTCATCATCCTGTTCCTGTAACAACTTCATCACTGACAACCTTAATGTAGTAGGAAAACTTTCCTCTGTGCCATAAACGATCTGAAAAGGTGAAGTGGCGATAGATATTTTTGGAGTGATTATGTCAGCCCATAGTGCATGGATGAGCTTTTTGTGCCAATCCTTTTTGTTATCTTGCAACAACCTTTTTATAATTCTGGTCAAGCTCTTGTTTGATGACTCAACCAACCCATTTCCTTGAGGGTAATAAGAACTGGAGTGGCCAAGAGTTATGTTGTAAGCACTGCAAAATTTTTCCATCTTTTTGGATTTAAATGTTGCTACACTGTCTATGATGATTTTGATTGGACATATGAACCTAGACAAAATATTATCTTCCAAAAAATGGATGATAACAACATCAGTTTCCTACTTGGTGGGAACTGCCTCAATCCACTTAGTGAAGTAATTTGTTGTTGTCAGAATCCACTTGTGTTGAGTTGAGGATTTTGGATGTATTTATCCTATAAAATCAAGACCCCACTGTCTAAAGGTGATTCAACAGAGATGGGTTTCAAAGGCAGAGGCTATAATTTTATTTTCCCATAAAAAAATTGACATTCATGACATATTGAAACCTCTTTATAGACATCAGAAAAAATGCTAGGCCAATAGAACCCAACCCTCAAAATATTTTGCACAGTGGTTTTCCAATAATGGTGGCCTCCATAGTCACCCTTATGGAACTCTCTGATGGTCTTCTCTCCTTCTTCTTCCAACAAACAACTCAACAAAATTCCCCCTATATCCTTCCATTATAAAGACTGGTTTACTATACAAAATTTTGATTCTTTCAACTTTAAGAATTTGTCCTTTGTTTTACTCAATTTAGGAGGAGCCTACAAATTTCTCAACACATAAATGATATCTGCATATCATGGGGACTAAAGGAATTTTTGGGATATCTGAGTATCTCTCTCTTCCTCTGCACATGTTGACAAGTTAGCCATGAAATTTATTCCTAAGAGTTCACAATTGGTTTGTTCCATCAGCTTTGCAAGCCCATGTCCCTTGATCAACTTTGTAGGTTTGATCTCAATGTCATATTCTAACAACACAACTATCCATTTACCCATTTTTCCTTCAGGATCAGGCTAGGTTAAGATGTCTTTCACAAAACTACTGGGCACATAAGCAGTAGTATGGGAATGCAATATGTAAACTATGAAATCTTTCAAGGCCTTGACTAGTGCATATGTCTGCTTCTCCATGATATCATACTTTGTTGGCATAGGTGAAAACCCAGGGTTCAACGCTACAAGAGCACACCAAAAAAACCCTAACTATCATCCCTTTCAGCAACACCTGCAAAGAAGATGAAGTATCACCCGAGGTAGAGGCAGGGGTGGTTGCAGGACTCAAGTGTCTACAACCTTAGCTGAGACATAGATCTATGGTTATACAACTTAGTAAATCACTTAGCACCATTATTTCTTTAACATGTAATCATCATCTACTTCGTTGATAAAATAGAGCCTCACAGTACTCACAATAATCTACCATATATGAGCACTTAGCATAAGTAAAATAGGTCGGACATAACTGATCAAAAATTGATCATATTCATGTATATTAGATCTAACATTCCATACATCATTAGCACTAAGCATAAGCATATATATCTAATCATATCAAACCACTAAGAAAAGAAGACATAAACACATTCGGATAAGAGTCAAGTAAGATAACACAATGATTACATGGTTCACCCCTCTCCTGGGGCTACATCCACCAACTCTTCTTCTTTATTATCTTCAATCAGTCATCTACATGCACAGAGCCATACAAACCCCACTCCACATAGGATAGGAGATCTGCGTGCACCTCACCAGATCCTCCTTCCCCGAGTTAGGTTACAGCACAAAATCTTCTACTCAATCTCTTACAATCACTGGCACTTAGCCTTGCAAGTCTCACACAACATGCACAGAGAATATACAACTATTACTTGCACTTGGAACTTAGCTCATCGACCCTTTCCTAGATCACCTAGGTATCTATTTATACATTACAAAATAGGCCTAAACATGGGTAAACCCATGGGCCAACATCCCTTTCCTGTTACATATTCCCAACAACCCAAAAAGAGGCCCAAAAGGGGGCCTATATCCCATGATCTTTGCTTTGTCTTGCGCTCCTCCTTCGACAGGCTGTCGAAATCCCAAAATAGGTCAACATGACCAAGAAACTCCAAAAACTTGGTCAAGGGACAACATACTTCAAGGGGGAATCCCTCAATGTCCTACTGTAATATGTTATGGGCTTCTCAAAATTATGCTCATCTTTCTATAGCAAAACACTAGCAATTGTTTGTTCTGAAGAAAAAGAGAACAATATGAAGTCCTTTTCAAAATTAGGTCTAGACAGTACTGGAGCCTTGATCAATGCCACATTAATATCCTCGAAGTATTTTCTGGATTCATGGGTCCACTTTATTTCATTTCCTTTCTTGAGCATGCTAGTAATATACTTTATGATTTCAGCCAAGTTAGGGATAAACCTTCTCAGAAAATTCACCTTTCCTAGGAAATATTGCACCTCTTTTTTACTTTTAGGTATGCCAATTTTTAAGATTCCCTCAACTCTATTGGGATCTACCTTTATCCCTTCCTTTGAAATAATGTGGCCCGACAACTTTCCTTCTTCCATGGAGAAATTTGACTTCCTGCAGTTCAACGAGATACCAAACTTTCTACACTTCTAAAATGCCCTTCTTAGATGCTTGAGGTGGTCTTCATATGAAACATAATACACAGTGATATAATCTAGGTATATAGCAATGAATTTGTCTTTTTCATCAGAAAAATATATGTCCATAGCTCTTTGAAATGTTTCCCCTGCATTCATGAGCCCAAAAGGCATCTTGGCATACATGAATGTACCCCATGGTGTTGTGAATGTTGTATT
Organism: Picea engelmannii; assembly: GCA_009831015.1. Lineage (NCBI taxonomy): Eukaryota > Viridiplantae > Streptophyta > Pinopsida > Pinales > Pinaceae > Picea > Picea engelmannii. The sequence goes on from ML819366.1 coordinate 107,895, forward strand.
TTCCTGATCATCAGGGTGCACCATAATCTGATTGTATCCAAAGAAACCATCCAACATTGACATTTTATGAGAACCTACCACTTTTTATAGAATGTGATCCATCTTAGACAGTGGGTAGTTTTCCTTTAGAGACACCTTGTTCAGATTTTTGAAGTCCACATAAAACTTGATTTCTCCACTCTTTTTTCTGACTGGCACCAGATTTTCCACCCATTTAGAAAACCTCGGGGATACTATGATATTGGGTTCAAATATATTCTTTACCTCTTTCTCAATCAAGGGTGGCAACAATTATTCTATCCTTCTTAATTTATGTTTGAAAGGTTTGTGATATTCTTTAATTGGGATCACATGTTGAATTATACTGGTGTTATAAACTTTCAAATCTTCATAGCTCCAAGAAAAAACATCAGGGAATTCTTTCATTAATTTTATATATCTCTCCTTGATTTCAGGGTTGAGCATTTTTGTATAGTTTATGATCTTGGGATCCTCCTGAGTCCCAATATTGCAATCTTCCACATCCCCTTCATTTACTGTAATTTTTGGACTTCTAGCCACATCATTATTATCAAAGAGTTTCTCCAATGGGACCAGACCCTTGGGAATGATGTTGCTCTTCATCTAAACTATATATCTTCTTGCAATCTGATTGTCGAAGTAACCATCCTTTGTGAAAGTAGTTGCATCTACCTCTTCATCACAATATTCTTCATCAATGTTCATATTCTGGAATTCATTATCCATCTTGAGGAAGCTTTCTATTTGTTTGTCATCTTCAAAACCCTACTAGTACTTAATATTATCTGGTACTGTTGGCCTGTGCTTGACCTCAATCCTATATTTTCTATTAGGAAAAATTGGAATTTTGAAAACTGAAGCTGAAGTAGCCAATGCATCAGCGATCTGATTCTTCCCTCTTGGAATCACTAAAAGATTATACTCTGGAAATTGCTCAAGAATATCTAGCACTATGTTTCTATATTCCCTCAGTCTAGGATGTTTTTCTTGGCATATACCCTTGATATGATTAATAATTAGCTCAGAATATCCATGTACAACTATTCTTTTGGCATCCAATTCCTTCAAAACCTTCAATCCCATCACTAATGCTTCATATTCGGCCATGTTATTCGTGCAATCAAAAGCAAGTTTGTAGGAACACATTTTTGTATTTCCTTTAGGATAATTGATCCATACACCAGCCCCTTCTCCCTCTCTATTGGCAGCTCCATCAAAACTCATATTCTAGATCTGATCTTTTGCATTGTCCTGCTTCTCTGAAAACTTCTCAATCTATTGGTCAGATGTATCTTTGTCAACCATATCAATCTCTGGATCTTTCTCTTCAAAACATAGATCATTGAAGAAGATAGAAGACCCCAACTTAGTTTCAACAGAGTAGATGGGATGATTATTCTGTTGTGACTTGTTTCTAACCATATATTTGAGAAAAAACTCTCTATACAACCTCCTATCTTGACAAAAGACAGGGATGGTGGCTTATGAAATGTCCATTTGGAGAGGTCCCTTCAATTTTGCAGTCCATGACCTAGATAACAACATGCCAAACTTGGGAGGAATATCATCAACCACTACATCCATCACGATATTCTTTGCTGTAATTTGAGCTAAAGACACCACCATATCTTTGATAATACCTAGGCCCTTTACCTTCCTTGAATCGAAAGAGAACAGGTCTTCGTAAGGTCTTGTGATATCTAGGCCTAGTTGGTCCATGACCACCTTAAGCATTAGGTTATGGGATGCTCTTGAATCCAACATGGCATTGTGCAGAGTCATATCATGGATTTTTAGGATGACATAGAAAGGGGGGACCTTTTTAGCATAACTATTTTCTTCTACACATGGGCCAAATAAGATGGTCGGGTGATCATCTTGTATGTTCAAAGTGTCAGAAGTTTGTTCCATCTTAATCATATTGATGATCTGATTTCTATATTCATTGTTCTTGATCAATTCATTGAACTGTACAAAAATTTTAATCTTATCCATCTCACTTTCAAATCTAAAGGAGGATGAGGTTTTCTCTACCTCTTTGGTGACTATCTCTTTTCTTGTTTCAGGTATCTTTTTTCTGGGATTATTCCTTTTTCTTTCATTTTTCCACAACATCTTTTGCAACAGAGTTTTTTTTGGGTTGACTTGAAGAGGGTATGTTGCTCTGAGCTTCTTTTGTGAGGTTTCCCTTTGGAAGATTTCCCTTTGGGGGGTTTTCAGGTACTTTCTGATTTCAAAGATTATATTGTCTATGGAATTGCATGATGGAATTCTGCAATCCTGTTTGGTAATCTTCCCTTTCTATTGATAACCTTTCCTCCTCATCTTGCATGAAGATATCATTTGCATCCATGAACTGGTCATGTTCTTCTTTAGCAAAAAACACCTATGTTTCTTTATCATCATAGTAGTTCATGTTGTCTTCAAAATATCCATCATAATCATCATTCACATAATTATTTTGAAAAGGAGACCTTATTTGTTGGTCCCCCTAATTTCCTTGATTTTCTTGATTTACCTGATTCCCTTGATTTCCCTTATTCCCTTGATTTCCTTGATTTCCTTGATTTCTTTGTCTGATTTGTGGGATTGTTGGTCTTCTCTAATTTCTGGGTGTACCATCAACATGTTCTCTGTGTTAGGACCACACTATGTACCTTTTTGCCTATACTTTTTGCCATTATTATACTCTTGATCACCTACATTTAGACTCATTCTATCACTTTATCTGATCATCTCAAAGGTATACAACGTCCCTTCTCATTACTATACGTTTAATCTATTTTGCATAATATTTTACATCACTCTCGTACTTAACCATTGATTAGAAATGCATAAGTGTTCAAAACTGCAGATTAGCACTTGAGGCCTATTGCTGAAACACAAGACTGTCCAAGGTCATTGTTGCTGAAACACAGAACTGCTATACAGTCCGAGGTCGCTATTGCTGAAACACGAAGTTGTCATACAGTCTGAGGTCGCAGTTGTTGAAACACGAAGCTGTCATACAATCCGAGGTTGCAGTTGCTGAAACACAGAGTTGTCATACAGTCCGAGGTCGCAAATGCTGAAACACAGAGCTGTTACACAGTCCAGAGTTGCAGATGCTGAAACACAGAGGAAACCGCCAGAACCTCCGGCTGAAACACAAGCCGTTACAGTCAGCGGTCAACACAGTCAGAGCGCAATTCACGTGGCTGAAACAACCCGCGAATTGCGATGCTGAAACAACATCAACAACAACGAGAAGAAGCTGTTACACCAGCCGTAACAACAATACCTCAGTCAGCTCCTGTAATAGCATTTCTGTTGCATAAGATTAGGACATCCTGTTCTGAATTAGAAAGAAGATCCGGCTAAAGATAGGACCCAACTATACACTGTAATTTTTTATCAAATTGTATCGAAGGGATTTCCTCTTTAAATAAGAGGAAATCATCATTCGAAAGAGCCAAGTTTTTATGTATTGAACGCTTCAGAGAGAGGGACGCACTTCATTCTTTTCAGACTGTAATATGACATTTTGACAGATGAATAGAAAACTGTTTTGAGCATCCATCTCTAAGATTTCTCATTTCAGGGGAATCTTGTGAGAAGGGAGGGCCCACCTTCATCACAAGATTCACCCATTAGTTTAGAAGTGTGTTAGTACAGTTTCTGTTTATGATTCGATTTAACTCTTTGTTGAAACACTGTTTTTAATGGATTCCGCTTTGCTGAAACACTACTGGCTCTGTCTTAGTTTATTGAATGAATTTGTAATCCTTTTTATCGGCAATATTATGTGGTGATTTTATGAGGCTAGTCAGAGATTGGGTTAAAGGTTCCTGCTCAGACAGGAAGGAATCAAAACACCTTGTCTTCTGTAGATTTCATTTACTTCTGCAAGTGTGCTAGCCAGGAATTGGGTTAAAGGTTCCTGCTCAGACAGGAAGGAATCAAAACACCTTGTCTTCTGTAGATTTCATTTACTTCTGCAAGTGTGCTAGCCAGGGCTTGGGTGAAGGGTTCCTTCTCAGAAAGGAAGGGATCAGACCATCCTGTTCTCTATAAACTTCAATTCCACAAGTGTACTAAAATAGGAATAGGGCTTAAGGCTCCTGCTTAGAAAGGAAGGAACTAGCCAGCCTTGTTCTCTGTTAGATTGAGTTAATTGTCTTCTGCTTACTGTTTCCATAAAAGAGTGTTAGCACTGAAGTCTTTGTTAGAGGGTAAGGGTCTTGTTCTCTGATTGCATAATAGTTGTTCTTTCCCATTGCAAGTGTTATTATAATGTAATCTAGGATTCTTAGTTTAATGTTTAAAGATTTGCAATAGGGAAGTTGCTTTCCTATGATTTAATTCAGAACTTTAGTTTATTCAAGCAAGTGTGATTAATTTAATTTTCTTTACTACAACACTAAGTTGCTTTTGGAATTGAGCATATATAGTGCGTGGTTATCTTTGAAACAAAAGACTTCCCTGGGTTGATAATTTATGTATCACTTGATTGTTTGAATCAATTAAACAATTATAGTGACCAACATTTTGGCGTCGTTGCCGGGGAAGATAGCTATAGATTTCAAAAGCACTTGTGATTTCTTTTCTTTAGATAAAAAGAATGCATGAAAAACCCCAAAGATACTAACCCTACAGGTGGCAAGGGAAAAGTAAAAGGAGGAAGAAATACTTTCATTGACGAGATTGCATCCAAGTCTGAATCTGCTGCTCAACGACCAAACCTTCAAAAACAGAATTCCCAGCCTTCATTTCGAGCAATTTTTGGAACAGGGAAAGAAGTTTGGAGTCCGGAGACAGTCCAGAAGCTAGTAGGAGACATTGAGGACAGAGCAAGTGCAGCAGGAGAGCAGAAAGAGAGAAACATGGATGGATATAACGAACAATTGCATCATGAAGAACAGGTAGATCCTGAAGGAGAGGTAAAAGATGAAAATTATTTTTCTACATTAGGATTTCCTATTGGCGACCTCCCTAGAGGAGCAGCCCCCATGAAAAACATTCCACTCTCAGCATTACCTAATTTTCATGGTTTATCTTCAGAGGATCCTGATGAATTTCTGTTTGAGTTTGATATATTATGTAGAAGTTATGATTACGTTTCTAATACTCAAAAACTAAAGTTATTTCCAGCAACACTAAAAGGGAATGCATTAAGATGGTTTATGAGTCTTGGAGGCCATGTCATCACAACATGGGACCAAATGAAACAGAAATTTCTGAACAAGTATCAGGACTACTGCCGAACGAGGGAAAAGAAGGAGGAGCTATTCAAAATGATGCAGAAAGAAGACGAGAATCTAGAAGACTTTGTAGAGAGGCTGCAATACAATCTACAAAGATTTAGTCATCCCAATGTAAGTAAGGATATTCTCAAAACTATTTTATTAAAAGGGGTAAGGGATGACTCTCTGGATATGCTAAATATGCTTGGGAAAGGGGACATATCTAAGGAACCATATGATGAAATTGTCAATTTATGCAAAAGATGTTCAAGGGGAGCTTCAAGAAACAGACTAAACATCAGGGACACCACATTCTCTAGAGTCCAAAAATCAGCCAGCAGGGGAGCAACAAGAGCAAAGATAGGTAATCTACTTGAAGATTTTAAAACTGAAATGTTGAGCTCTTTCGCCTCACAAATGGATACCCTGCAGATTAGGAAAAAGCAAGCAGAAGCAGAAGCAGCCTTGTCTATCTTTTGTTCTCAGTGCAGAGATAAGCATCCACGAAGAGAATGTCCACTGGACAGGAAACCAATCTGCACTATCTGTGACAAAGATCATGACACCCAAAATTGTCCATCTTTACCAGGGATCAAGGCAACGTTACAACCAACAGATGAGGAAGCTGAAGCTATCTATCGGATGACACAGAGGAGGCAATGGAAACCGCGAGGACAAGGTATGAACTCTAACATGTCATTTGCATCTTCTAATCGTTATTCTTCTTTCAATCAAATGAGTTATCCCTACAATCAAATGCAGTACACTAATCAAATGAACTACCCATCCATGCAAAAAATGTACCCACCCATGCAACAAACTTACCCACCCATGCAGCAAACTTACCCACCCATGCAACAAACTAACCCACCCTTTGTTGATCCCTCAACATGGACCCCTTGGCCTCCACAACAACAACAGCCATATCAAAATCAGTGGAATCAAAATTGGAGAGGACAACAACCTGCCTTTCAAAATCAATTACCTCAATTCTCACAACCACTCT
>ML819366.1:123403-135255 GCA_009831015.1 Picea engelmannii
ATCATCCCTTCATTGGATACAATGAATCCGAGCAGCTTGCCTTGTTCCACTGCAAAGATAGATTTTTTGGGATTTAGGGAGATGTCGTATTTACGACATCGTTGTAGAACATATTTTAGATGAGCTAATTGATCTCTTTTATTATTTGAGAAGACAGTGACATCATCTAGATAGACTACTACAGATTGATTGATTAGACCGTGGAAAGTGATATCTATCGCTCTCTGAAAAGTGGCTCCGACATTTATAAGCCTGAAGGGCATCTTTCTATAAGCATAGGTACCCCATGGAGTACGAAAAGTGGTTTTTAGCTGGTCTGGGGGAGACATAAGGACTTGATTATACCCTGAAAAACCATCCAATAGTGACAATCTTTCAAAGCAAGATACCTATTGGAGAATCTGTTCCATGGGAGGGACATGGTAGTTGTCTTTATCTGATGCTCGGTTTAAATTTTGAAAATTGACACATAGTTGGATTTCGCCACTTTTCTTCCTTACAGGGACAAGATTAGAGACCCATTGTGTATGTCTTACCGGGAAGATTATCTTAGCATTCAAAAGTTTGTTTAGTTCTTTCTTGACCATTGGTTCAAGTTTTGGGTGCATCTTTCTTAACTTCTGTTGAAAAGGTTGAGTCTGGGGTTTCATGGGAATAATGTGTTGTATGATGTTAGGATCAAAGGTTTTTAGATCATCATATGTCCAAGCAAAGACATCCTTAAATTCCTTAAACAACTTAATAAATGTTGACTTTTCTTGCTCAGAACATCCCATTCCCAAATTGTTGCATTGTGGGTTATCTTTAGTTCCTAAGTTCACCTTTTCATGGGTCAAGGAAGAACTATTCGTTTTACAATTCACTGTTTTTCTGAATTTATCATGCAAATCATAAAACTTTTCTAATCTTACCACAGATTTTGGGATAGAATTTACCATATCTGATGTTGATTCCGGAGATCTTGGGTCTGATATTACCATAAAATTGCGGAGGTCTTCGTCATGGGTACCTTCATCGATAACTACACCTTGAAAAGTATCTTCCATGTGTAGAAAACTAATGATTTGTTGATCGTCATCGAAAACTCTCCAATTAGTGATGTTGTCCGCGACAGATGGTCTGAACAACAATTCGACGAAAAATGCGTTCAGAGAAAGGCCTTCTGCGGGAAATAGTTTAGAAGCGACATTAGCCAACAAGTCAGCCTCAAAATGATTCAATCTTGGAATATAATTAATGTTAAACACGGAAAATTTGTTCATTAGATTCCATACCTCAGTTTGATAGCTTTTCAGGTGTGGAGATAGGCAATGAATGAAATTTCTTACTTGTCTGACCACAATTTCTGAATCACCAAAGACTATTAAATTTTGAACTCTCAAATCTAGTGCCTTTCTGAGACCTTTCAGGAGTGCCTCGTATTCGGCTGTATTGTTTGTGCATTCAAATTCTAACCGGAAAGCGATCAAAGTTCTTTTACCTGCTGGATCAATGAGCACACATCTTGTGCCGACTCCTTCCTTAGATTTAGATCCATCGAAGTAAAGAGACCAGATATGATTTTCATCAGCTGTATATGACATCTTAGAGAGGGTTTTTGACTATGTGCATGTCATGAGTTCAGATTGTTGTTCTGGGTCAGTAATGGTAGAAGTTTCAACCATGAAATTGCCAAAAAAAGTGTTCATCCCCTGCATTTCAGGTGAATTGGTGGAAGCAGTGAATGGTTCATTAGGATCATTTAAATCAGTTACTGTAAGCTTGATATAATGCTCACGATTGATCTTGATTCTGTTAGGCTTTCCATTCTCTGGCAACCATAAGTGAGACCAATCTGTCGCAAAGTAACCATGTAGCTGTTCGAACTAATCCCTACTTAAAAACAATCCATATACTTCAGGGATATTAATGATAATAATATCAATAATCTGGTGGACTTTAGGATTAGATGATAATATGATAAGTACATTTTTTAATTCACCTATTACCTTAACACTGGTCTGATCAAGTTGAATAATTTTCAGACTGGAAGGTTGAACTTAAGCATTGATTTTTTGGCAGACAGACCAAGGCATTATGTTTGACTATGCACCAAAATCTACCATACAATTATGTACATTCCTATTGAAAATTTCAAAAGTCAACAAAAAGGGTGGGACATTTCTGCGAGTATTAACAACAGAAGTTTGTTGGTTTTTATTCGTAGCCCCTGGAACTATTTTATCTACATTTGTTACACTTTTTACAGCAAGGTCTCTTTTATCAGAGGATTCTAATGATGTTTTAATGGAGACCTTTTGAGGTGTTCTAGAGATGTTTTCTGCAAATTTGTTGTTGTTCAGATTGTTGTTTTTGTTGTTTTCTGCAATATCCTGAAGAATCTTTTGTAGAAGAAAAGGAAATTTCAATAATTCATAAACAAAAATATTAGCTCTAAGTTTTTTGAGATCCTCAATCAAATCATATTCTAAACTTTGAGTCGCTGAATTCTGTTTAGTTTCGATTTGTTTAGACTATTTTTGAGGTGCATTAGTTCCAATTTCAGAAGAGGATTTATTCGTTGTTTTGCTTCTAGTATTGTAAGGATGCACTGTTTCAAAATTGGCTTGAAAGATACTATCTGAAAAATGCCCGAAGATGTTGGGAGAGGATTCATCCTCTTCCACTATTTCTTTTTCAATCATGTCTTTAGAAATCTCAGGGGGAACTAAGTTATCATGTGCTTCCAGAATTGTCTAGATAGAAAACTGTAGGCTTTCTAGCTTTAGGCCTTCAGAATTTGAGTTAGGCCGGTTTGTGGGAAAAGGATTTCTAAAAGGGGTTTTGTAAGACCCTTTGCTTGAATAAGCTTCCTCTGATGATCTCCTTAAATCTATAACCTGATTCGACAACTTCTGAACGACCTTGTGTAAACTTTCCATATCTGAATTGTCTGATTGAGTTTTGGTTTGGGGAGGTCTAGGAAGAATTTCTATTTTCTTTTTGAAAGATGAGGTAATCTATGCCTTGTTACTGATATTGTCTTTTAGGCTTAGAATATCTTTCTCAATTTGGCTTGCCTCCTCGAAGGCTTCCAATAATGTTGCTTTCTTAGACCTTTTTACCCAGATTGCTATGTTTTGGTGTAGGGATTTCATGTAGTATGTGACGATAAGATTTTCAGCAGGCATTGAATCGGTGGGGATTCGATTATTTAATGTTAGAAACCTTTGATTAAAGTCTTTTATTTTTTCCTTGGGGTTCATCTTTAAACTGGAAAGTTCCATGACTAAGACTTCGAGAGATTTGTCGTCTCTGAATTTCTCAAGGAAACAAGATTTGAATCTATACCAAGATACAATGGTGTGGGGTTGTTGGGAAAAATACTAGGTAGAGGCATTGCCTTCAAATGTGTATGGAAAAAGTCTACATACTACGTCTTTGTGTTCTACGCTTCGGAGTCTAATGGCTAGCATAAATTATTTAATATGATCCTCAACAATCTGATTGGAATATGGGTAGAATTTAGGGAGCCATTTCTCTAGATGTTTAGGCAAAGGATGTTGGGGTCTAGGTATGGCCACTGCATCTTGATCGAGCCAAGGTCTGGCGGGATTATTCAGATTTTCCATAGGCATGGGTGGTGTCGAAGGCTGAGATGAAGAACTACCTTCGTCCGATGACTCTTTTCCTGAAGAGGAGGGAGATGAAAGCGGTGGTGATGGTGGGATACTAGATCCTACGGCTACAAGAGTAGGGATGTGATCTGGATATGTAGGATTTTGGGTAAGACTAGTTCCTTCAAGTTGTTCTCTATTATCAAAAAAATCTAGTGGTTGGTTTAGTGGCCGACCTAGTTGTCTGATACGGGCCAAAGAACCATGTGTCCTTAGGAGCGATTGACGAATAATTTCTTGTATGTCGGACCCTGGGGGGTTTGGTGTTACTGGTAAAACAATAATCTATGGATTTTCATTTGATGTGGTTGCTGTTTGAGAGGTAATGTTTTCGTTAGAACAACTTCTTGTTACTATAGGTGAGAGGGTAGGTGGGGGAGGAGTCTTGCGAACTCCATGTACCATCAATAGTGTTCAGGCCCTCCTTCTAGCGCCACTTGTTGACGGGAAAAAATGACCACTTGTCAATTGGAAGAGTGAGTCCGATTCGGGGTTGTCTAATTAACCCAAGCTGTTTGGATTGACTCACTCTGACGGGTTTAATTGCTCCGTTGGCCAATCTAAAGTCCTAAAAGAAACAAATAAATAAATAAAAGAAACAAAATAACTCACTAATTACTAATCACTGATATATATATGTACATATAAATATACAACTTACTTTAAATAATATTTACACACAGAACTGTTTGTCTAATTTATATGCATGTTATACAATTCATGAGTTTTAATTTGAACTCACAAAAATCAATGTAAAAATGACTCTTTTGATGAAAGCAGATAAAGAAAGCAAAATGAACTATTTCTTTTTGGTTTGCTTTTTATCTCTATGCATCTATAAGATTAAATATCAAAATACTATGGAAGCAGAATATGTAGATAGCGAAAACCAGACCACATATAAGAGTTTCTAAAACGAACAAGCAAATAAAAGGTACAAACTAACCTATTAATGACTTGAAGAGCATGCATCCGACGTCTGTATGATCATGAATCATCCATTCAGTCTGTCCACGAGATAAATCTACAGTGTACTTTCATGCTGTTTGGAATAAATGCCAGATAGTATATTAACTGCTGGATTTTAATAATAGAATGACAGGATGCAAATAATAACTACGACATTTGTGACTGCAAGCAATGATACATAACATAAATCTGGCAGTAACAAGTTGCTTTTAATCATTCAACAAGATTAAGATAAACCTTAATATTTGAATTGAACAATCAATCACTATTTTCATATAACTGAAGCATAAAATTGTGGACTGTATGAAAGAAATTATCTTGACGACATAATAATCTGTGAAGACGAAAGCTATCGACAATTATCGAATTATCAAGATAAACAAACCATAGACAACAACAATATTTACAGATAGCTAAAGCAGAAATGTAAACATGTGTTCTGTCCAAATTCGTGCATAAGTTGTCCACAATTAGCCCCAAGACAAGATGATCTCATTACAAAAATAATAATGAGTTTTTAAAGCCTTCATAAAGGTAACTGTCTCATCCTCTGAGATCAGATATTGATTACAAAAATAAAAGGGGGATATAACCACCCAGATCATATTAAATCTTCTAAAGCTAAAAAAGTTTATTTATGTTTATACAAAAATGTATCATAGATATGGCTAACAAGCCTAAAAAATGCTTCAGATCACTTGGTAACCATGACCTCCTAGATATCCTGAAAATAAAAGAAACAATAGAGAGACTTAGATATATATTTAACCATTAATTTGCAAATTTCGAATTAGAATAATTGGCTATAGAATCTGCTGATTTTGTAGCTAGTTATTTTAATAATGAAATCCAATTTATTGAATGAATAAAAAAATCTAATTTATTTAATAAATAACCCTATTTTAAGATAAAAGAAATCATACCTCAAACTGTAAAATCAAATCATATCATATGATCTCAGAATTTATTATTGTTGTTGCAGTCTCAACGTTTTTTAATATCACATTCCCTGTAGTCTTCATACGTTTCCCTTTTCTTTGAATGACAGACTCAAGCCTGTGATTTTCATTTGTTAAGGCACCAACCTGATTAGTGAGAGATTTAATCTATGACTGTAGGATAGGTATATCGGTGTAGTATTTATCAATCCAGAATAGGAAGACTTCACACTTCGACTGTGCTATGGTCCCTTGGGAATAACCACGATTGTGAACCAGAGCATCTCCAACATGGACTGTAGATTTATTACCCAAATTAATACCAGGGAACCCTTCACTATGTTTCAGACAAGGCAGTATATTGTCCATGAAGTTTTAAGGTTGATCGAGGTGTGGTTGGAACGAAAGAGGGTCTTCTTCAGCGAGAAATATATTAATTTCGAAATCCGAACTCTCATGGATCTCAATCATCTTGATCGAGCTCACATGAGGGTTCGACTTGTTTCGGAGCTTCCTCAAAATTAACCTTCCAACTCTCTTATTTTTAAAACTCAAATCAACATCGCCTTTAGACCTCTTGCCTGTAGGTTTGTTTGAATTTTTGACAGAGTCATTAGGCTATGTAGCTTGCTCATGGGCCTGCTCAACAACTTTCGAGTCGGGTAAAGGATTACTGTGGGTGGCCGTAACATAGGCCTGGGTAGGTGAGGGGGGCGTTGTAGGATAGACCAGGGTTTCCTCAATCACATGCTTGTCAATTGCTTCAACATTGGGGTTAATGAAACCATTTCTGGTTAAAAAAGAATCCCAATCATCATTTTGCAATTTTAATTGATGTACAAGCATAATTCTTATTAAACTGTGGTGGAAAAGACTCGAATCCAAATGTTTCTTTTTAAACCTTTTAGCCATTTTGTAAAGGCTCCTCCATAGATAATAATGCATGTTTAAAGGAAACCCTATGAAAATCATGAGCAGACGCTGATGATAAAGAAACACAACACCAAAATGGCCTTTATACATGACAAACCGTTTCAACACTGCAAGCAGACCGTGCCATCGGGCTTTCAGTAAGGAGATTGGCATACCTTTGTCACAACCATTGATCTTCCAGGATGTAAAGAAAAGAGTCCATGTAACCTCTTCTACCTTAGCATTCTTGAACCACCTTTGACCGCTCGTAGGGAGTCCTGTTTCCTGGCTCAAAAAGTCTTTTGTGACTTCAAGTTGAATGTCCCCCACCTTTTCTCTACATCCATCGAATGAGAGAGATAATTCCTAAGCAGTCTGTAGGTTGAAACCCTTGAACTTTTCAAGGAAAACGAGCCAACCGTTACCCTTGAGATCCTCTCTGGCATCGTCGCATAGGAGCAAGGTCTGAGTGTCGTTAGGTTTGACTCTAACAACTAGAGCCATTTCAACATCACAGGGAATCACCCAAATAGTGTGTAAGGAGGGTTCGTAAGAGGAGACAAGAGGTATACTCCAGGCCCAAAAAACATCAACAGTCTGTGGCGTATGAGCAAAAAATTCATAACGAAAAGATAGGCATTATTTGAAATGAATGCGAGGGGTGTTGCAAAGCCCAAGACCAAGCTTCGAAATGATGGGCTGACTATAATCGTATCGCCACCTCTCATAAAGTACAAACCACGACCAAAGCATTAAAATAAAAATGAGTGCGCAACATAGTGGGTTCGATCATAAAGTTTGGGAGAGTGAAACTTGTAAATCAAAGCCTAGTGATGAGGAAACATACGACCAAGAACCACACAAAACCATATCAATGCTCAAATCACAAGGTCCTTTGTTGATATAATTAACAATCCCTAAGCTTGCTTGGCATTCAAGGAATCAAAACAAAGAGAATAGTCTTCATAGCAAGGAACAAGGCTTCATTAATAAACTGTAGAGACATTATGCCTTTCATAAAATTTTCAAATAGAATGGTAACACAGTCGTAAGTTTTAATGCTTAATTTTCATGCTTTGAATCATGAATGAAGCATGAAAAAACAATAGGGAAAACCAAAAACTTACAATTGTCATTTTGAAAATTTCTTACGAAGAACAAAAAAATGTATGACTTTAGTTAGGCAACTACATAGATCATTTAATTGATATAAAAAGTTAAAAATATGTTGGGCTGCTAACACCACTCCATTCGAACTGAAGCTCAACAATGCACCAAACTCACACGTCTTCCGCTCATTCACAGGTATTTTTCATTGCTGCCATGGACCCTATCATTTTGTCTATATAGCAGATCAATATCCCCCACCAAATGAAGAATCCCTAATTGATAGAGATTCTGATGTGTTCGACACTGAAATAACTATCTCACCCATCTCCGTGTCTAGAGATAATTTGTTAGATAATGTAGGGAGACAGATACCCTTTCTTGAAGTGGTCCAGGCCTCCATAATACCTTATGCCGTCAAAGTTGCATTTTCTTTCCCATAATTCATAGGTTGGTGCACAAAACAGTACTCACAGGAAGAGAAGGTCGTTTCAAATAAATTAGGGTCAGAGGTCTTGTGTAGAGTAGATAGCCCATCAATTCGATACTCCCTTAGCATACCATATTCCCTCTTTGTAGCGTTTGAACCCTTTGAGGAAGAAAATCTAGTTATGGTTTACAGGGAATGTCCCCCCGAGGTCAAGAACCTATTTTTGCAGACAATTGTCAAACCTGAGCATTATTCTGAGAGTCTGTCCTTGCTGATGAATGTAAATGTCATGGTTATTGAAATCTAGTGGGCATGTTCCATACTCAGTCAGATTTTAGGTTTAGATAATGATGAATATGTAGTTGAGGACATGTTAGGTTTTCTGTTAAATTTTTTCCAATCAGAGTCTATTCAGTCAGTCAACATCATCTTTGAAGGATTCATAGATGATAATGTACACAAACATCTAGTGAATTTCCAGTCACTAAGGCACTTCAAGTATTACACATACTTGCTAAAGATGTTTCTGGAGACAAACAAGAGAGACTTCCCTGAAGAAACATTCATCTCAACTGAATGCAAAAGAATCACAATGATCATTTTCATAAATAAGATCATGTCCAGAGTTTACAACCTAATCTTCAACACCAACCTGCCAAGAGTCCTGGAGGACATGAAAATTAATTTGCATCCAAATCCATAAAACAGAGTGGGAGACTGGGTGTTGTTCATGCATTCTACAGTAATTTGGGTATATGGTTGTCAAGAGGCCCCTATATCCCCCCTAATTTTCTGACACCTAGAGTCTTTTCCCTGTAGTTCATCAGACAAAGAATCATCTCAGAGACAAAACATTTCCTGAAACTTCACAAGGCATCAATCCTAAAATTCCCTTTCATCATAGGACCCTTTGTTGTAAAAACCAGATCTTGCTTATCTCAGATCCAGACCAAACTCATGGAGTTTGGATTTTCACAACTACAAGGGAGAATATATTATCCACATCAAGTCATATCTAAAATAAGACCGATGAACAAACAATCCCCTTATGAACATGAGTATGTTGAAGGTTTTGACAAATTGGAAAATTTAGAAACCTATGCTGATATGGAAGCCATCTTGAAAACTTATCAAACACAACAAGTGGGGAAAAGCCCACAACAGACCCCTCAGAAGATGATACTCCAAGTTTCCAAAGTAAGTGTCTACACCAAGAGAAACAGTTCAGAGGCCCTAGGCACCAATAGTCAGCAGAATGCTCCCAAGAAAATAAATATCACACAAACCCCACATATAGTAGATCTGGAGAAAGAAGAGGCTAAAGAGAAAGTCAGTATGGATGTGGTGGAGAGTGGAATCAGCATGGAAGAAGCTGGTAAAAGAAGTATGCCCCAAAGTGAAAGCAACTCAAGAGTTTTCAGCATCAAAAAACACATTTTTGATAAAGCACCTGGAGCATTCTATCAATCTAAAGAAGATTTGGCAAGGAAATATGCTGTGAAAGGAAGCTTGGCCATGAGTGAAATAAGATATTTGATCCTTGAGGTAGAAAATATTTCCCAACACAAGTCTTCTCTGTTCACAGTGAGGGGTATAGAGAAGAGGACATTCAACATAGGAGTTGCAGATGAGGATAAAGTGTCCGAGGTTAAGCTGCATTATGAAAACATCAGTGCCACAGACAAGGTGAAATTCCACAGAAACACCAGTGACATGTTGTATTCGAACTACTTGGGTCTGAGCTTGAAGATTTCAAGGTTGACAACTCATGTTCTTAAGTTGGAGGGACAATTGAGACAAGAGAAAGAATCTAGCAGAGCTTGGTAGACTCAAGTCAAGAGATTAGAATATGAAGGCCCTCAAGGAGTGAAAGATTCCTTGGAAGAGAAAGACAAGTTGATTCAAAGATTGAAGAAAAAACTAAAGATGTCTTCCACTGAGCATCCACAAACAACATAGATGGTTTCTCTAGAACAAGAGAATAATGCATTTCGACAGGAAACATTGAATCACAAGGCCAAAGTATTGCAGCTGGAGAAAGAAAAGTTGAATTGGTCGCAAGGACAGACAAAAGTATCAAACATGGATGTAGTTGTACCTTGTACTATAGAAACTGGGCTAAGCACTGAAGGAATTTTCTAAGATATGTCACAAATTAGCCTAAAGGCAGGGGAAATCAAAATCCTTAAGGGAGATATAGAAAAGATGCAGCAAGAAATGAAAATAAAGGATGAGAAGATGGCACAGTTCCAGAAAGAGAATCAAGATTTTCAAAAAAGAGTAGACAAGATGAAAACAAGGTTGAAAGGCAAAGGACTGTTGTAGGGGTCCAAACACGTCATCTGAGACTCCATTGTTGCTAAATCTACCAAGTTCATGGTGTACCTTAATTTCATAAATGACAAAGATAACATGGCCATCATAGCCAGAAGCAGATGCACTGTTGTGAATGAGACACTTGCGAAAAAACCCTCAGAGTGGGCCCAAAATGCTATAAATCTGTTGAATTCCATCCCCACCTCTGAACTTCAGACCATTGGGGTCAAATACAGGACTATGTTGATCATTTGGGCCATGAGGTTCAATGCCAGGCATAACTTTCTTAATTCAGTTCAAACCAAAGCCATACAGATGGAGCAGAGTATACCAGAATTCAATGATATGTTTGAGGAGTTTTTCATCAAAGTCATCCCACCATTTTGGGATGTCAAACAGAAATTATATGATCAAGAGGAATACAACTCTCACCTCTCCCAATGCAGAATTGATCACTCCAAGTTTGAAAGCTTGGAGGAAAACTTGAAAGGAACAAATCTGGTGGAGTATTTGACCACAGATTTTGAGATCTTGAATCAGTTCAAGATAGTAAAGATCAGGCTGCCAACCATGACTTATGCCTCTTGCATTGACCTAGATATCCTGATCAAGGAAATTATGGACTACAAGATCTCTTCTAACTTGTAGTGGAAAGAGATAGTGCGACTAGGCAAGACAAAATGCAATTTTCCAGGAACCAACAAATAGCCTCCAAGTGTCACCAAATTGGAAGGTTCGACAAAATACCAAAGAAGGACAGATGGCGAAGACAGAAGCTGAAGAGTCAGAAGAACCAACCAATGGTTCATGAAACATTTTGTTTGATCAATCATTGTAATCAGTTCCTATACCGAAACTGTCAAATGTAATTATCGTAGTCAGTTTTAGAAGCTGAAATGTTTCAGTTAAGCTATTGTAATCGGTTTGTAATTGAAAGGAACTTGAATTGTATAAATGATAGTAGTTATGAATGTATTAATGTTGGCAGAAGTGCAAGGGAACCTCTTATTTGTCTTCTCTGGAGCTGAATTGAATACATATGCAAAATCTTTTGAAGTCTCTATGAAAAGATTCTAATGGTGGTGATATGAGTTTTGTCTCCTCTCATTGTATGCATTTTCTATGTTGTTTAATTCCATTTGCATTTTCTTCTGTTTAAATTGGATAGTTAAAAGATCAGAATTCATCTTATGATGGTCTCAACTTAAGCGATTTAAATTGTGTAATTTTCTTCCTAACTAATTTAGAATTCATTTTAGTAATGCTCTGATGTAGTTACTTGTTTTCTCCTTCTTCCTACACTCTGCATAAATAAAAATTTATAACTCAGATTCATCACCTCATTTAGCCTTTATCCTTTGGAGAGTTCTATTAGCCAGTCATTTTTTTCATTTTCTTTCAGAATTTCAACTCCATAGCCCTAAGTGTCCCTCCCCTTCCTTGCCAACAAATTTATAGAAAACCCCCAAAACAAATTAAATCTAGCCACTGATTTCCAAAGAAACATCAAGTGACATGAGAGAT
>ML819367.1:4505-18283 GCA_009831015.1 Picea engelmannii
CTCAACAAGATGTATCAAGATCACCATGTACTTCAAGTATGTATCCCATCCATGTACCCAATCATATACCTCTACTAAATACCAATAACATACACCAATATAACCAACAAGATACCTCTAGTAATGCACCACAATCTACATAAATAAAATACCATAAATCCTCACATCAGCCATGTGCCACAATCTCATTGTTATACAGCCTCAATCTGTACCAATAACTTCACCAACATACCTCAACCAAAATCCCTCAAACATGAACCAATAATAAAATTCACTAGATCTGCCTTAGATCAACTCTACTGCAAGCCCTAAACTTCCAAGAGGGCATCCAACATATTTACAAGGAAAACCCTCAACCAGATTCATAGATTCAACACTACACATATGAAAACCATACATTTTTCTTCTTGTAGCGTTTTGTTGTCGAAAATTTTCTACCACGATTCTGCTACCATGATTTTTCTGCTGCACGTTTTCTACCACACTTTTTCTTCCACAATTTTTCTGCCGCACTTTTCCTACCATGATTTTTCTGCTGCAATTTTCTTACCATGATTTTTCTACCGCACTTTTCCTGCCGCGATTTTTCTGCCGCACTTTTCCTTCCGCGATTTAGCTGCCACACTTTTCTTGTCATGATTGATCCATATTTTATGAGAAGAATGAAATGAATACAAATTATTAAAAGATGTTTCACACAGAATAACAGATATACAGTAAAACCAGTTTCTATTCAATAAGGAAATAAGTTGAAACTGTAAAATGTTGTGGAAAACAAGCTTGTTGGAATGGTGGCAGCTTATCTCTAAGAAGAGATGTGACAGTTGTGCTCATTTGCAAGATTATGATTACAATGAGGCTATGAAGGCGTTTTTACATTAAGCATGAATTACAAAGCTTCAAACATACAAAAACCTAACCCTAGGAGATGAAGTGCCAAAAGTCATGTGGGTCCCGTTGGGGTAAGCAGTACATCAACTTCCAAGGATTGTAACTTTTGTATACGATCTCCGTTTTAGGCACATGATAGCCCGTTGGAAATTTTTATCTAAGGACTACACATGTTGTCAATAGAATCTAACTTAGTCAACATTTTGACTGTGGAGATCCCTAAAAACGTTGTTTAGGGCCTCAAAACGGCCCTGGAAGTCAGGGACCCAAAAGCTAGGAAAAAACAGTCAAAATGTACCAATTGGAATAGGTGGGAGGCCACCGACATCCATCTGGATAAATCCTCCCCTATTAAAAAGAAATGGTATCCATTGTGCTGA
This sequence comes from Picea engelmannii, assembly GCA_009831015.1. Taxonomy (NCBI): domain Eukaryota; kingdom Viridiplantae; phylum Streptophyta; class Pinopsida; order Pinales; family Pinaceae; genus Picea; species Picea engelmannii. The sequence goes on from ML819367.1 coordinate 5,777, forward strand.
GTTCCCCTATCAGATGATGAAATTTATACTGAATTTGGCCCCGGGTGAGCCACTTTCCTTGGTGCAGGAGTTGCCTTGCTTGACAACTCGATAAAGTTGGATCCTTTGTTGTCTAGTTCCCTTGAACTCCGTGTCCAAAATCTGATCACTAGATGCATGTTTCATGCAATCAGGGTTGAGCTCTATTGGTGTCAACTACTCTGTTATCTCGGAGGTGTCCAATAATGGTGGGAAATATGGTCGAAGGAGAGCCACATTGAATATTGGGTGCAGGCCAAGGAAAGGAGGAATGTTGAGCTCAAAATAATTATCACCCACAACATTTGTGATGGTGTACGGCCCATAATGGGGTGGGAAAATCTTTTGATGGGGCCCTGTAAGGAATTCTTTCTACAATTGCAACCACACTTTGTCACCCACTTAAAACTTATGTGGCACCCAGTGTTGATCATGGCACTGCTTGTACTTGGAATTGGACTTCTGTAAAATATCCTGAACCTATTGGAGGATGTGCTGGATCCGATCAATGAACTGGGTGGATTTGATAGATTCAGATGGAATAGGGGATGAGTCGACCGAGGTGGTCGCCAAGGGTAGTGAAACATCCATGGGGCCCAATGTTTGGAATCCCAACCCTGCCTGAAAGGGGATGTGGCAAGTTGAGCTATGCAAGGCTTGATTGTAGCTATGCTAGAAATAGGGAAGAATATCATCCCATGTGTAGGGGTGCTTGGAATTGTACATGCGTAGGATATGCACGATCATCTAATTGACGACCTCAGTTTGTCCATCTTTCTGGGGGTGGAAGAATGTGGATTTGGTGAGCTTGGTATCCAGAAGCAACCTGAGGCTCGACCAAAATGTGTTGAGGAAACGACTGTCCCGATATGAGACAATGGTTTGTGGGATCCCAAAATGTACCCATACTTGTTCAAAGAAGAGCTTAGCAGTGGCCTTTGTTGTGATTATCTTCTTGCAGGCATCCAGAATCGCCATCTTGGAAAAGCGATCAACAACCACAAAAATAGAGTAATTTCCCCTCTTGGTGGATAGAAGGCCCGACATGTAGTCCATTGAGATGGATTCCCATGACTTGACGAAAGTAGGAAGAGGAGTGTACATGCTCTGTTTCTTAGTGTTCGGTTTGGAAATAGCGCAGGCAGTGTAGGACCTAATATGCTTGTCGACATCCAGTCAAAGTTTCAGCCAATAGAAATGTTTTTGCATCACTGCCACTGTCTTTTCGATGCCAAAGTGTCATGCCACCCAACTGTAGTGAGCTTCTCAAATCATCTTCGCTCATTCACTTGATGGAATGCAGAGATGACCCAAGTGACACAACAACTCATCCTGAAGATGGAAATTAGCGACCACTGACTTTGTACCCAACATTTGGTAGGTGGTGGAGAAGTCGAGGTCTGTCTGATAGAGATGGGACCACATGGAGGTCTCATGGTCGCAATACTCTAGCATTGTGCTGAGTGTCGCGACTGGAGGTCGACTGAGACAATCATTAACTTGGTTGGTACTTCATATTTTATACTTGATGTTGAGGTGGAATTGTTGTAAGTATGTGGACCACTTATGATGGCAGTCATTCTACAATTTTCCTTAGGATTGCATGAACTCTGGTGGCTTATGATCAGTGTGGATGATTGTCTCCTTCCCAAGAATGTAATGCCTACACTAGCGGCAGGATTTCAAAATGGAGTACATTTCTTTGTCGTAAGTAGGGTACTTACAGACAACATATGATAGTGTCTCACTATGATATTCCATGGGGTGGTCGTGTTGAGTGAGAATGGTGCCCACAACATAGTATAAAGAATTTTTCTCAATCTCAAAGGGATGTTGCAGGTCTGATAATGAAAGTACCGGGGATGAGCACAACCATTTCTTCAAATCGTCGAAGGCTTGTTTTTAGGAAAGGCCCATTACAAATGTTTCCTTACCACCACCCCTGGTTACTTGGTTGAGGACCCATGTGATATGAGAGAATACCAACATGAACCTGCGATAGAAATTGGTGAGGCCCAAGAAGATATGAAGCTTAGTGAGTGTGGTTGGGGCTGGTCAGTCACAGATGACCTGGATCTTGGTTGGATCCACATGCACAACATGTTGATCAACAATGTAGTGTAAGTAATGGACCTTGTCCATGCCGAAGGAGCATTTTTCCAAGTTTGTATATAGCTTGTGTTGTCGTAGGGTGTGCAAAAATTGTTGAATATGTTGCAAGTGTTACGCCCATGTCTTTTTGTAGATGAGGATGTCATCCATATACACCACTAAAAACTTATTGGTGAAAGGTCGTAGGATATTATCCATCATCCTCATAAAATTTGTTGGGGCATTTTCCAAACCAAAGGGCATGACCATCCATTCAAAATTACCTTCTTTTGACTTGAAGGTGGTCTTCCATACATATGTCTTTTCTATTGGGACCTGGTGGTAGCCAAACTTCAAATCAATCTTACTGAATTATTTGTCCCCCGTGATTTGATCAAGGACGTCGTCGATTCGAGGAATTGGGTAATGATTCTGAACTGTGATTTTATTCAGGTCCCGGTAATCAATGCAGAGTCGCCATGTCCCATGTTTCTTCTGCACCAACATGATTGTTGGCATAGGGGAAAACCTAGGGTTCAATGATTAATAGCGCACCAACAAAACCCTGACTATCGGCCCTTTCAGAAACACCTGCGAAGTAGGGGAAGTCTCACCCGAGGTAGAAGCATGGGGTTATAGGACATAGGTGTTTGTAACCAGGTTGGGACACAGATTTGTGATGAAAACACTTTGCACAATATTCTATTAACACTTAGGATTAAAATGCATTAGTTTATTAGCTTAATTAACACTGTGGGACTTAGTCAAAGATAGATCAACACAGTAATAATGAATGATTATATACCCTGATCACTTAGCATTATAAGTTAGATCTAGCATTCATTCATCCTTAACACAAGTAAATCACTTAAGAAAAAAAATATCTATCTATTATACATCATAATCAAATCACTAAGCAGATTCATAACATAAACAACACAACAAAAAGCAAACCGGTGACACCAGATATACGTGGTTCACCCCAGTGCGGGGCTACATCCACCAACCGCTTCACCTCTTTATTATTCATCAAAATATTACATTCATTCACTCCTATGCACTAAGCCACATAGTCAAGCTTCACACCAGACAGTAGATTTGTGCACTGAGCACCAGATCCTCCTTCCAAAACTAAGTCAAGGCACAGATCCAACTCTCTATCGAGCACAAATCCTTAACGTACATACATTCCTTTGCACAAAGAAACTTGAACTACTTGCACACTTCGCTCCTTCTACAATACCTTATTCTTTATTTATACTTTTACAAACCCTTACAATAAAGCCTAAACATGGGAAAACCCATGGGCTGACATCCCATAAACCCATTACAAAAACCCTAGGGAACCCCTTAATGGGTCCACATAGCCTGCAAAATAAGTGAGATCTATGATCTCATCTCTGCCTGGGCATTCCTTCTTCGACCATCATGTCAAAGTCCAAAATTGGCCTCACTCAGGTCTACACAATGTTGCTTCAAAGGCCTCAAGCTTAACTCGAGTTGCCTCGACTTGCTTCTTCACCTAAGCCTCCTTCTCAGTAAGCTCCTGGATCATATGCTATGTAACATGCCCTTCCAGGAATTGTTCTACTATTGCAAACACTTGATCCAATTGTGAGCCCTGTCCATCATTACCTTCAAACACCTTGCAGGCTTCATCCTGCATAGGTTGTAGCTTTTGTTTTACTTCCATTATCTTACCCTGGAGGGCAGTGATTTTTTGTTGTACTACGCGCTGCTCCTGGGATCTCTTCATTCATTCGACTATGGTGAGTAGCTTTATCTGCGCCTGCACAAAAATGTCTGTTGTTGTGCCTCCTGTAACTGCGCTTCCAACATCCTAAGCTCTGGATCCTCGATGAGGCGTTCACATGTCTAGGTGCTTCTATCACTTAATTGTTTACATTCTGAGGCAAGGGATCTTATTCTTACTACTGTGTTTTTAGCGGTCTCCTCCCTCTGGTCATGGACCTCCTGTGGGGTGCTTGGTACTATTTGGGCCTCCAATTCTGTTATCCTAGCTTGAAGTTGTTGGAGGGCCTCAGTGAGCTTTACTACTTGAGCTTTGACGAACTCTTACTCTTCATGTGCCAAGCCTAGAACAGAGCGACATGATTTACTTAACGCTTCTTTGATCATAGCCTACTCTGCGAGCAGCTACTCCGTTTTCCTCTGTAGCTGGGATTTTTCCTCCTGATGCTTCGCATGAAGCTCTGCTTTGTCATTTTCATGTGCGGATACATTGTCCTACACTGCTCATAACTACACTAGGAATTCGTCCCTCTCCTTTTTCAAGGCTTCTATAGCCTTCTCCTTATCTTCCTGGGCTCTCTGGAATCGGGCTTTTGTTGCAACTACAATATTTCTCAATTGGGCTGGAACATCTCCTAATTCTCTAGTTTGTGACGAGGAAGGTGTAGGCGGCACAGTGGGTACTGCACGGACCAAGTGAACAACTTGGTGCACTTCCTTCAATTCTCTCTCAATTATTCCATATAGCTCCTCCTACTTCTCTCCATATCTCTACAACATGTCCTCATATGCATCTTCCATAGCTCTGAAAAACAAGCTAATGTCATCCTCAGTGAGCGTGGCCTCCAACTGTGGATTATTGGTGCGCGTCTTCTTCCTTGTTGAGGGTTTCTTCGGAGAAACCTTCCTCTTATGTGGTGTCACTATCCCAATGGGGGGGTCCTCATGAGATGTAGCTTTGCCTCCTCCTTGTTCTTCTTCTCCTTCATCTCCTCCTCTCTATCCTTATGCTTCGTCTTCTCCTCCTATTGTTGATCCAGACCTATTATCTTCATAAATGTTTTCCTCTTCATCACTCTCTATATCCTGGAATTCCTCCTTCTTTTTCTTCTTCTTCGTCCCACCGGACTGTCCGACATACTCAACCCATGTAACTGTGGGGCTTCCTATGGTGTTGGTGTCAGATAATTCTGCATTAGTGATAGGTACAAGAAACTCCTATGGCCATTCCTTTGTAATCTTATCCATATCTTCATATGTCATCTTGTAGTATGACTGTAATTCTTCCTGGTGCTCATCTTTCTGCACGGTGATGTAGATGAAATGAGGATCAGTGCAGAAATTCACTATGGGTCGGTACTGGTGCAAGATGCATGGTGTCATATGCATGAATGATTCAATGGAAACCTTTAACTATTGATAGTATGCATGAAACACGACATTGGACTACCGCTGCTTCGTCATGTCGTTGGTATAAAACAGGGTTGAAAATCGAGCGGCCAACGACTACATAGGTTTGATCTCTGGGAAGGTGGCACCTTCGAGAATTTTTCAAGTGACAAATGTGATCAAAATTATTATCCAACTATAATGGAATTCATATCCCAAGTCTTGGGCTTCGTGGAAATCATTCTCTAGCTCGTTTATAAGGTAATTCACCCAGTTCATCTTCATTCCCTCCACACACTTTCTTGCGAGGTCCACCACAAACTCGGTGATTTGTGTGGGGTGCTTCTTCCTTATTATCTTGCCAGCTAGGAGTTATAATGTGAGGAGAATTGTTCCATCCTATATAGAGGCTACCTTGTAACCTTGCTTTCCCTTTCTACTTCTCTATAAGATTCTTTGATGTGATGCACCAAAGATCAGTTTGAGGCCTTCCCTGGATAAAAATTTTGAGGGTCGGGACCCTTCACAGTCAAACCTGTGATTAGGTGGATCATCATCAGATCTAAAGTAATCCTCCTTTCAATCCATAAGTATCTTCCATGATAGCACAACAGAAGGATTTTAACGCAAGCGTTAACCTCCTGGTGGCGGCCAAAATGTGGGATATTCATCACGTTCAACACAGTGGACTGTACCAACCCCTTAATCCATGGATGTGAGACGAGGTGAGGTTTCTTCCCAGTTGTCTTATTGAGATAGTGGTGGGGTGCTAACATAGTGTAGTTCTTTCGATCTCCTAAGTTGAAGTCATTGTTCTTCAACAACAGGATCTGTCCTAACTAACTCCCAACTATGCGAATTCATTTCGAAATATATGCAGTGAACAAAGAATAATCAAAATCCGGAGGGATACAGTCACTATTAACAACACCAAACAAAGGTGGAATATAATCAGGTAGGAGAGAAAGTATCTACTTTGCATTAGCCATATCACTGTGGTGCTTACTTCGTTGTTCAACTACGGGGTTGACACGGTCGGAACAACGTTCGATCGAAGGGAAGCCTGCAGTATCCTAGTCAAAGATGCCTGGATACCTTCATATATCGGTTTGTCGACCATTAGCTTCTTAATAACTTCCTCAACAGACTTCTCCAATTCACTAGGTTCACCCGACATTCCATATTTTAACAGATAGGCGAGGTAGACAAACAGACGATGGTGTAGACAAACGGAAAGGCAGGGTCTTATTTTAGATAATGATAGACTGCACAGCTCGACACTTGGACAATTCTCTGCTTAGTTCAGTCAATAACGGCTAGCAAAAAGTTGTCCCAATGTAGTGACCAATGAGTTAAATAAGTGGGGCATCGTGAAGGCTCCTCCAACGGCCAGGAAATTCCTCCATCAACATAAATTTGTCCATTATGGCATGGTGTCAACATCCAAAAGTGGTCCATCATCCCATAAATTCATTTTCTAACCATTATGGAGCGTTATTCTAATGGTCAGGATGCCTCCAACGGTCATATAAATTCGTTGAGGAGAAGTCCCATTCTGCATGGACCTGTTGTTCCAGCGAGATTCAAATTTTGCGAACCTGCCTCTTGTGAGGTTCCAGTCTGTGAAGTCTTCCATATAGTTTATGTAACTTCTTGTAGATTTTCCAACTTAGCCTTCTTTTTATTAAGCTTCCTTGACTTCTTTCACGTGATCTGAGTCTCTCTAATTGTTTATGGAATCCCCTTTCCATTTGTATTCTTATCTTCCCCTGGCGCAGTGGCTTCGCACTGTTGAGGTGCCTTCAAAGGATCTGAAGTTAATATCTCTTTTCTTAACAGTTCCTGAGTGAACATACTTCTTTCTTGCATAGATAGGTTCTTCAAGCCTTCTTGCATTCTTTCAACCTTGATAGCTAATTCTTTTGATTTTTGTCCCTCCTCTGTTGTTACTTTGTTCTATTGATTCAACTTATCCTCTCGTTCTTCTATTAGTCGGTCTATTTTTCTAGCTATGAAATCCCTTAGTTCTTGATTTTTCTTTTCGGTAGCTTCTTCCTCTTCTTTTATTCTGATCTGATCCTTCTCAATCCAATTCTTACCTAACAATAGTGGGAAAGGGGCGCTTTCCCCAATAAACCTAATGACTTCAAATTATTCTTCAGTTGATGTTCCATGAACAAAAATAGGTAGAGTAGTTACTCTTCCACATAAATTTATCATTTTTCCCTTAAAAAATCATATCCTTCCTAAAAAAGGTACAACAATAGGCTTTCCCAAAACTTCCCAAGTTTCTTCTGTCATAATATTCATTTGTGTTTCTTCATCCAAGACATAGTCTATGTTGAAGTCTTCTATTCTTTCACTTATGCGTTGTTTTTCTTTCAGGATTTCTGGTAAACTGACATATTTATGAACATCCATCATTTCTTTCAACTGTAATAACGTAATCTGAAATTCCTCTGACCCTTTATCTTTATGACTTTCTAACATGCCCTTACTCTCTTGACTTACTTCATAGTTTTCTTGCCTTATGTTCATCCCTTCAACTTTAGCAATAATCCTTGGACAATCCTCAACCTCATGACCAAAAATATTACAACAAAGACAAATAGGACCTACCTCAGGATATTCATTAGCAAGATGTCTTGGTATTCTACAATTATAACACATTGTTCCCCAAATTTTTTTGTACTACGCACTTCCACTAGGATCATAGTGTTGGACCTACAAACTGCAAAAATTCTTTCTAGGTTTTTGCATCCACTTATTAGTCCAAAAACCCTTTCTATGCATAGGAATAACATATCTTTCTTAATTTCCATAAAATTTACTCAAATAAACTCTTTCTTTCAACTGTGCCCTAGCCTTCAGACTAGTGACAGAATATATCAAACATACTTAAGTTCATGCTTTCAAAACAAAAAATTTCACTTATCCTTCTCTTACCAAAGCACAAAGCTTGCTTCTCTAGGATATTACCTATTTTCTTCAGATCAACTTACTTTCTTAGCACAAATCTTTGCAGTTCAAGTAGAGTACTGCGCACTTCAACAACAGATCTACGCACATAGCTTCTCTTTTTCTTTACTTCAGTTCCCAGCATTCATAGTTTCAGGTCCCGGCAACGGAACCATTTGTTGGCACAAGGGCAGACCCAAGGTTCAACTATTAACAACGCACCAACAAAACCCTGACTACCAACCCTTTTGACAACACCTGCGAAGTAGGCAAAGTCTCACCCGAGGTAGAAGTAGGGGAGGTTACAAGACGCATGTGTCTGTAACCAAGTTGGGACAGAGATCTGTGATAAAAACATTTCGCACAATAGTCTATTAACACTTAGGATTAACATGCATTAGTTTCTTAGCTTAATTAACACCGCGGGACTTAGTCAAAGATAGATCGGCGCAATAATAATGAATAATTATATACCTTGAGAACTTAGCATTATAAGTTAGATCTAGAATTCATTCATCATTAACACAAGTAAATCACTTAAGCAACAAAATATCTATCTATTATACATTGTAATCAAATCACTAAGAAGATTCATAACATAAATAACATAGCACAAAGCAAACCAAAGACACTAGATATACGTGGTTCACCCCAGTGTGGGGCTACATCCACCAACTACTTTGCCTTTTTATTATTCATCAAAATATTACATTCATTCACTCATGTGCACCAAGCCACAGAGTCAAGCTTCTCACTAGATAGGAGATCTGCGCACTGAGCACCAGATCCTCCTTCCAAAACTAGGTCAAGGCACATAGCAAACTCTCTATCAAGCACAAAGCCTTAACATACATACATTCCTTTGCATAAAGAAACTTGAACTACTTGCACTTCACTCCTTCTACAATATCTTCTTCTTTATTTATACTTTTACAAACTCTTACAATAAGGCCTAAACATGGGAAAACCCATGGGCCTATATCCCATAAACCCATTACAAAAACCCTAGGGAACCCCTTACTAGGTCCACATAACCCACAAAATAAGTGATATCCATGATCTTAGCTCCTCTTGGGTGCTCCTTCTTCGACCATCGTGTTGAATTCCAAAAGTGGGCCAAATCTGGCCAAGGTTTCCTCAAAACCTGGTCGAGGGACAACAATGATTGGGCTCCAACAAGATGATGATCTGGGAAGGATGTGCCCTTTGTGGAGAAGTTCTTGTATCTGCCTCTTGATCTCCTCATTTTTTAATAGAGAGCAAAGATAGACTGGCCCATTGGGTAGCAGTGCATCGGGGGTCAGATCAATGGGATGCTTGACCTGGCAATGCAGAGGTACCCTGGTAGGAGAGGAGAAGATATCTAAGTATTCTTCCATGACCTTATCCACTTGATTTTGTTGCGTGGAGAGATCAATCGTGGAGGCCCTTGATGTGGTTGGGATATTTTGCTCACTCTAAGAGAAAATCACAAAGAATAAAAATTTCTCGTTCTGAGAGATAACCTTCTTTCATTGCTTGGTAGAGATCAAGGATATAGCACTAGGTGGGACTACCTCAGGTATCTTGTACAATTTCCTGTTCAAAGTAATAATAACACTACGAGGCCTAGACTCATATACAACATGACGTTTCCATAAATAAGGTTGCCCAAAAGAACATTACAAACTTCAAGAGGAGAAACATCACACAATACCTTGTCTTTGAAGGGCTTGATGTCATATGAAAATCGACATTGTTTGTAGATGCGGAGATCGCTTCCTTGGAGGATTCATCCAATGGTGTAGGGTTGCGGGTGCGGCATTGTCGGCAGGGCCAGTTGCTTGAAGAGCTCTGCTGAGATGAGGTTCTTCTGGATACCACTATAAATGATGAAGTGCAGTGGGGTGCCTTTTACCCACATATGTGAATGGAAAAGGCACTTTCCTTCTTCTATCTTGTCTGGTTCTCCAGGTTGGAGCTTGGTGGTAGAAACTATGGCATTGGGTTCCACATCAATAATCTATCTTGCCCTTTCTGGTTTTGAATCAGAGTCAAAAATCGCATCTAATTCAAAGGATTTCACTTCGACCACCAACGACTGTTTTGACTAGAAATCACCAGTGTTATGCCAAGGGATCTTATGGAAGTCGCACCACTTCTCGGTATATTTATTTGTCTTTTTGGTGTCCTTCTTTGGTTGCATCTTGGACTGGTTGTCCTGATATTTTACATCTTTTCACTATCCTTTGTTCTGCAGTTTGGTTCCAACCTTCCCTAGATTTTGTTGTGTGGGGTTCCAAGGCCCAAATTATTGCATCTTTTATTTGATCTTCTGCTCGATTTTGATGGCGTATTGATAGGTTGCACCTAAGGATGAGATGTCTAGAAATTCCATTTCAGTCTGGATATATATATGCAGAGCACTGTGATACTTGAGCACCAGATGTCGCTCTGAATCTTAGATACCCATCTTGGTGCGCAAGGTATGGAAGATATTTGTGAATTCTGGCACTAATTTGTCTCTTTCTTGCCACAGTGTGGTCCATTTTGTACACAAGTCGTCATAACTTCCGACAGTGTAGTATTGTTCCTTAATATCATCCCTGAAGTATTCCCAACGACTATAAATAATGAGGGTTCCTATGTTTCATTTTTATCACAGAAATTTTCGCACCAATCTTTGACATGGGGAATGGCTTTGAGGAGTGCAAAAGTAATATTTTCTCTATTCAAAAAGTTATGGATAGAAAAATACCCTTCTAGTAGATTCAACCATTTTTCTACAGCTTATGTGTCTATATGACCTTCAAATATAGGAATATCAAAGTTGATTTGTACCTTGAAGGGGGTGGTGCCTCCGCTTGAGGAAGATGTGTCACTTGTTGGTAGCCACCGAAGAATTTGCGCAAAGCTATCCATCATATCATTCCTTTGTTGCGTGAGGGCTTCCTCAAGAAAATTTTTGAAAGGATCTCTTGTCTCATCATATTTATTTTCTTCTGCCATGAGAGGTCGCTTGGACATGTGAGATATTTTGTCCTCAAGAGAAATAAGATCGATACCCAATTATTTGTACCCTAACCTCATTGGGGACATGCATTAATAACGACAAGGAGTAGACCAGTCTGATACCATTGATTCGAGTTTTATTAGCAGAATGAAATGAATATAGATTATTGAAATATGTTTAACACAGAATAACAGAGATACAGTAAAATTGGTTTCTATTCAATAATGAAATAAGTTGAAACAGTAAAATGCAGCGGAAAACAAGCTTGTTGGAATGGTGGCGGATTATCTCTGAGAAGATATCTGGCGGTTGCGCTCATTCGCAAGAATATGATTTCAATGAGGCTCTTAAGGCCTTTTTACAATAAGCATGAATTACAAAAACCCTAGGAGATGAAGCACCAAAAGTCATGTGGTCCTCGTTGGTGTAAGCTAGTACATCAACTTCTCGGGGTCGTAACTTTTGCATACTATTATCACATGAAGTTGTTATGGGTCAAATTCATCCTTAGGTTTTTAATTTTTATCCTTAGTCTTGTTTAAGATTTAGTTTGAATTTTCTCCTTATGGTTTTCTTAGGTCTTAGCACAAAATAAATGTAAGTATGAATGTTGGCCCATACTTTTGGTTTATACCTTCATCTCATCACATGATTAGAGAGCCATCCCCATCACCCTTATTCCACCACTAGTCTAACATGTCACTACCTCCACTATGCACTTAAACCCCTCCACTCTATCCCTCTACCTGTTAGAAGGTCAAATAAAGTCATTTTAGTACGATGACATATCATCAGGAGTTTTCGTAGCACATCTTGAGTACATCCTCCCTCATTACCATTATTTCACTTATGAGGCTTGTGTCGGTCGATCTCATTGATTTCAGCATCCATGATTTAAAGTAAATAATTTGAGATTTACTCATTTAAGGTTGTCTAACTATTTTCTCAAATATTTGATTTTTCTCTTAGTTCGGCGCTGTAGAAACTCCTAAGTTCAGACAGGCGCTGCGGATTCTGCTACAGACTGGATGGAAGAGGGGAATTGAAGGTTAGATTTGTTGCAAATAGTTCCAGACACTGTGAAGCATATCTACTGTCAAGCCATGGTGTCCAAGTACTCCTTGAGTTTTCTAAGCTTTGTTGAAGATTAGTTTAAATATGTGGTTATGTTTCTCTTCTTGGGTGCTACAAATTGAGGATCTAAATTACCAACCTGCCCCTTTACTTTTTCTATCACCAAATCCTCAGCCTATATGCAATATTTTCAGCCCCTTCTACCACAATTGATCCAATATTGTTGTCTAAGA
>ML819367.1:29839-64213 GCA_009831015.1 Picea engelmannii
GGGCACAGTCATGGAGGAACATAAATTGAAAAGAAAGTTCAAGGTTTAAAATGCTACTTCAATTTTTTGACCGTATAAAAGAGAACTTTCGAATCCGATGTTAAAGGTAGAACACAAACCAAAGGCCTTCTCCCATGACTGAGTTAACTTTTTAAATAATCATGTATGAAATGTGAGAAAACATAAAGAAGTCAACAATGCGAGGCTCCTATCAAGGGAGAATCTCGCCCTGTAAACAGAAGAATAGAAAGGCAAGAAGAAATCTGACGAAGCATAAAATATAGAGATCTAAAAAGTTTATAGGTCTTGTACATGTTGATAGTCGATACAGAGGAAAAACTGCAAGCGATTAGACGACTAAAGATTTGGTCACCACAGTAGAAGTTGTACTAAATTGCAGCTAAGCATTCTTCAGAAATATATATGTGAAATGAAATTTAATATAAGATAACAGAGAAAACAAAACTCGCAAGTCAATCTTCACGGAATCAGGAATCTTCGTATTTCTTTGTATTAATTTTCAAAAGGAAAAAAGTCTCTATTACAATCGGCCAAGAAAAGTCCCTTCAGTTTTGTACCTTTATCCCTTGAAACCTCTTTTCGGTGTTCACCATCTCAGATGAATTCGTTCCTAGTCTTGGAGTCCAAAATACCCGAAATCGCGATGGCACGATTTAGCCTTTTACCTGTGACATTGCCCAAGATTTTAGTTAATCCAAGCCTAAAGAAGGAAATCGGGACTTCGTGGATCGGATTCATGAAGATACAGCTTTTGGAGGGAGCGATCACGGAGTCACAAAAGCACAATAATGCTTAAGAAAGGTTTAAAGGATTTAGTCTTGACACTAACCGAGGTAACTTTTGGAACCGTTTCGCGACTTCGCATATCGGAGTTTGAAAACCAGGCGACTTGTAACTACCGAAGCATGATAGCACGAGGTAATAAAAGTGATAAACTTTCTTAATGTTTAAGTGACAGTGATTTAGAACTATAAATGCCATCGCCACTTCGTATGTCGGGGTATTGAGGTTTTCAATGGGTAAAGATCACAAAGTAAAAGACAGCCTGAAAACCAACTTTTGATTTTAAGAATTACATTTGAACTGCTTGGATAAGGAGGATCCAATAGTTCTCATGTTAGATCCACTTGATATTCCCCTTGGTTGTATACATCTCTATCCTTCAACCCCCCCATAGATTCTTTGGGTCAGACTACATCTTCTTCGCAAGTGTTGCTGAAAGGGCCAGTAGTTAGGGCTTGATGGTGCGCTCTTGGAGTAGAACCCTAGGTCTGCCCCTGTGCCAACAAATGGTTCCATTACCGGGACAGGAATATTATTGATGGAATGTCAAGGTGGTTTCAATCAAAGACAAATATTCAAAAGTGAATAGAATATCAATAAAAGGACTTTGTTGAAGCCCAGAACAAGAACCTTATTATTAGTACATAGGATTGGTTAGGAAGATATATATTTACTGATATACATGAGATTTTCTTTGGATGAATCCATCAGAAGTTATATGAGTGGTTAGCTAGGTTAGTAGATACCCAATTTGAGATCAGATATAGGCCACCTGTAGTCTGGACGTCGCCGCTAATCAAGAAGGTTAAGAGAGTTGATAACACCATGTCAAGAGCATTAGATCACTGGTTTGATAGAACCATTGGAGGGTACATCACCGATTTTGTTGTTGACAAAGTAGAGACATATAGCTAAGCTGAGAGATATTTATTTAAGAGACCCAGAGGAAAATTTTTACATTGTTTGAAGTTGAGGATCAAGATGCTATTGCATGAGAAGAACATCTTGAAAATGCAATATTTGGTCAGATTGGATAAAGCTAATGTTCAAGAATTTGGACAGCGACAGTGACACAGAGGCTGGACATATGCGTAGTGGGAGAGCATTTAGAGAAGTTCATCTTGAAAACCTGTTTAAGAAGAACTACGGGGAGGAGGGTTTCTACAGTGGAGAAGAGGCAGATCTGACTGATGAAGAGCATTCAGAACCCGCTAGGGAAAAGGAAGGGAAAGTTGAAGAGCCTCGCCATGAAGAGCCAGAAAATTCAGGAACTGCATGGACTATTGAAGTAAGTACTATTAGCCATCTTGTTGATTCAGTAGCATTATGAAATCAGAGTAATCCAAGCCACTAGAGCATTCAGAGAACTATCACTAGTAGTACACCACATACTCAGTCAAGAACCCTAGGAAGATCTATGGAAGATGAGATGAGGCTCCCTATTTTTAGGGTAGATGGGTTTAAAGACCCTGATAAACACTAGTTCCTATGTGAAGACGTATGGAATATTAAGAATGTCATTGAGGAAGTTGTTAAAAGAACTCAGTTTAGTACTACCCTAAGTGATCCCGCACTGAGCTAGTACATGAAGCTTGTCCAAGGACTTGTACAGCCTAAGCCGCTAAATGATATCAAGAATGCATTGATTGTAGAGTTCAAGAAACCTAAGTCAGAGTCATAATGTATTACAGAGCTGAAAGAGATCAAGCAGAAGGTAGCTGAACTTGTTTGGGAATTCGATCAGAGGTTCAAGACCTTAACAGGCCGATTGACTTTTCAGATCCTAGATGAGTAGAACAAATAATGGTTCATTGTTGCCCTCTTTCCACACAATAGAGTTCCTTTGATGAAATAGAATATTTCTTCGCAGGCTGAGGCATTGGATATCACCATGAAGTTAGAGTCAACCCCTATGGGAGAATCTAGCTCAGGTATGAGTCAAATATTGAGTTAGCTAACTAGTTTGTCTCTACAGGTCGAAGATATGAAGAAAGACAAGGGAAACGATAAAAGAGAAGACATCTAGTGTGTCATATGAAAATCATAAGTCCATGACAAGGAACATTATCCCCTATTTCATGAATACTTGGCCTCTGGAGCACTGAGCCCTTTGAAGAAAGTCACCCTACCCTAGTGTGAGGTATGCAGAAATAGACATCACCCTGGTGAGTTCTATTACATCCAAAAATACGTTCAAACACCCAAAAATTTGTATTGCACGTTCTGTAAGTCCATGGGGCATGATGATAGAGATTGTAGGGCTTATGAACTCATGCAGGAAAGGTCAATATACATATACAAAATTCAAGGTGAAGTACAGCAAGAAGGAAACACTACGTAGTATAACTCCCCTGGGAGAGGAAAATTCAATCCTTGCAGTGGATTCATAGGATGAGGAGGAGGAGGAGGTATGGGTCGAGGCCAAGGACAGATCATCTGTTACAACTGCACACAACCAGGACACTTAGCAAGGGACTATTAGAACCCTTTCACTACTTGCAGCTACTACAGTTCCTTCGAACATGTTATATAAGATTAACTTGTGCTACTAGCTAAGCTTCAGGAAATATGAGGACCTCAGCAGAACCCGCAAGTGCAACTGATATATGCTAAACCTCATGAAGAAGACCCTAGAGTTTTTGTTGTTACTAGAGGAGGTGTTGTTACAGGAGAAGACAGACTAACCCAAGGAAAGACTACAAAAGACTTGGGAGTCAGGAAAGCTACAGAGAAGACCCAAACTTTTGATGCAAAGAAAGAAAGACAAATATTTGAGGAGGAAAGAAAAGATTTCAAAGGAGACCAAGGTTCTTCATCAAAGACATGTCCATAAGTAAGAGAATATGGAATGCCTCTGGCATTCAATCAGTCTTCTTCGCCAAAAGGAGGACAAGAGGTAAGCAAGCTCATGGAATTTTTTTATACTTGTATTAAGTTTATTTAGGATGAGAGCATTGTACAAGAGATACAAAATTTAATCAGACAGTATGAGATAGGAAGGATAGATCCTCTACTGAATAAATCAGTACATCAACTATCCAAGAAGAGAAGGAAAAATAAGGAAATACACCTTAATGCTCAGATAGGAGAATATGATATAGACTATGTGGTCCTTGACTTAGGGTCGGAGGTCAATGTCATGACGAAGAAAACCTGGGCACTGATGGGAAAACCAAAGTTGATATATTCCCCTATCAGGCTTAGGATGGCTAATTGGCAGGCAGTAAGCCCCTTTGACAGATTGGAACATGTCCCTGTGGACATCGACAGAGTAAGGACATTTGTATATTTTTAGGTAATTGAGATAGTTGATGATAGTTGTCCTTACCCTGCATTGTTAGGAATCGACTGGGCTTTCAATAATTCCACTGTGGTTGATTTAAATAAATTACGAATGACTTTTCAAGGAGATGTCCTTAGGGTCATTGCACATTTAGATCTAGATGAAAGTCAATGATGCCAAAACTTATCAGAGAAGAAGACCGCGCATATGAACTGGAAAACATATAAAAACTAACAGCCAGACAGCAAGATTACATTAATGCTACGACCGATGGGAACCTAAGATGGCGAAGTGACAACGCATGTTCATCAGATTCAGAAGAATCACTGGAGAACTGGAAGAACAAAATGTATGAAGCATCTACAAGGATATGTGCTATATTAACCAGACATGTTCGCTGGATCGGCACAACAATAAGTAACTTACCCACTTTTGATGGTCTGAATCCTTTAGAAACCTTCTTGTCGGAATTCGAAGCAAGTGTACCAACAAAAAAAATATTGTTGGCAATAGATGAGGCCTTGAAAGCAACACCAACAAGATGGTGGGGGACACACAAAAACAACATTACAAAATGGGTACAATGTCATACCCTGATGACCACGTGATTCTCAGCACAAGTAGAAGGCTGTGAAGTTCGGTACACAGGTTGAAGCTTCCCAAAGGACCATGTGCAAAGTTGCGAGGAAGCCTGGAGAAACATTCCTCAACATTCCTCAAGAGAAGTGGGTGTAAAAATTCATTAACACGATGGAAACAACCCCTATCAACTGGTACCTTCAAACGAAGATGTGCCTCATCACTGCAGATTGGGAAGGTATGACTCGGAACTTTGTAACCACCTTCTTATTTGAAAGTCAATATCCTTCAATAGACCAAGTGTTACATATTGTAATACAAAAATTATTTGAGGAGGCCTCTAGCCTCCCTTTAGAACAAGAAAAGGACTAATGGATTGCACCTCTCTAGAAACTAAAAGGCCGTTACAACATCAATGCTGATGAAGACAATGATCCGAGGAAGGTGAACATCACAGAAACAGAAGGCCAGATAGATGTGGAAGGACTAGGAGTTGAGCTACCATTTATTGGACAGCCAATCAAGATTAAGAAGGTCAATATTGGAACAGAGAAGACACCGAAGCTTGCAAATGTTGGAGATTATTGGGATGTTGCTACTATTGACAAAATAACAGAGTTACTGCATGAATATTAGGACTTGTTTCCGACCAAGTTTACTGATATGAAGGGAATTAAAGGGCCTATGGGAGAGATGAGGATCCCTTTGAAACTAGATGCAAGACTAGTCAAATAGAGACCCTACATATTGAACCCTAAGTATAAGGAGAAAGTGAAGATTAAGCTCGATAGAATGTTGAAAGAAGGGATTATAGAACCTGTTGAAGAGTCAGAATGGATTAGCCCCATGGTGGTGCAAGACAAGAAGATGGGAGAGATCAAGATCTGCGTAGATATTAGGAAACTGAACGATGCTTGTCTTCATGACCCCTTCCCTACACCATTCACTGACAAAGTGTTAGATAATGTGGGAGGCCAGAAGGTATGATCTTTTACAGATGGATTTTTAGGATACCATCAGATATAGATTACCAAGGAAGATCGCCATAAGAACACATTTGCAACAAAATGGGGATCCTACTAGTATACAGTGATGCCATTTGGATTGAAGAATGCCCCAGCCATATTTTCCAAGGTGGTGTTCGAAGCATTCAAGGAGTTTCTGCATAAATTTCTAGAAGCGTATTTTAATGATTGGACTTTTTTAGTTTATTGAAAAATCATATTGAATGTCTAAGGCTAATGTTGGACAAATGCAGGTAGTGTCAAATTGCCTTGAATCTAAAGAAGTGCATCTTCTTCTCACCATTTGGAGTGTTATTAGTTCATATTGTATGCAAGCAGGGATTCTTGGTCGATCCATCTAAAATTGTCATTATAGTTGATCTACCCCCTCCTACTTCAGTCAAATAGTTGCGCACTACGCTGGGACACACTGGATATTACAGGAAGTTCATTAAAGGATATGCCCATATTAGAGCACCCATGGAGAATCTTTTGAAGAAAGACTGTCAGTTTAGTTGGACAAAAGAGTGCCAATAGAGCTTTGACACACTGAAACGGAAAATGGTTATTGCACCTATTATAGTTTTCCCAGATTGAGGCAAGGAATTTCACGTGCATGTCAATGCATCTTCCATTGCATTGGGAGTTGTGTTAGCACAACCTGGGGAAGGAGATATTGACCATCCGTTAGATTTTTCTAGCAGGAAGATATCAACCATTGAGATTAATTACACCACCACTGAGAGAGAAGGATTGGCCATGGTGTATGCGCTGCAGAAATTTCGCCACTACTTGTTGGGAGGAAACTTTAAAATGTTTATTGATCACTTTGCGTTGAAATACCTAGTCAACAAGCCAGTGTTGGGGGGAGAATATGCAGATGGCTTCTGTTATTTCAGGAATATGATTTTGAAATTGTGGTTAAGCCAGGAAGAATGAACAAAGGTCTTGATCACTTGTCAAGGTTGGAACACGGCGAAGAGCTGACCTGTTTGGAGGATGCACTATCGGATGCACAATTACTGGACATTAGAAAGATTGATGACCACTTCGCAGATATAGTCCAATTCCTATCAACAGGAATGGCACCTAGTGAGTATACAATTACCTAGAAGAAACAACTAATAGTGCATGTTGCAAACTTTTCACTTATAGCTGGACAGCTATACAGAATGGGACCTGATGAGATATTAAGAAGGTGTTATATGGAGGCAGAAATACCATTAATCCTCATCGAAGCTCATGAAGGCATCGCTCGAGGACACTATGTAGGGAAATCCACTACGCAGAAGGTTCTTAGAGTTGGATTTTGGTGGCCTACCTTACACAGAGATGCTAAAAACTATTACAGATCCTGTGATGTATGCCAAAGAGTTGGGAAACCGTCCAGAAGAGATGAAATTCCA
Source organism: Picea engelmannii (assembly GCA_009831015.1). Lineage (NCBI taxonomy): Eukaryota > Viridiplantae > Streptophyta > Pinopsida > Pinales > Pinaceae > Picea > Picea engelmannii. The sequence goes on from ML819367.1 coordinate 36,916, forward strand.
TTAGCACCAGAACTGACCCTACAAGCATTTGAGAAATGGGCCATTGACTTTGTGGGACCTATAAACCCACCAGGGAAGCGCACAGGATAAAGGTACATCATTACTATGACAGAATACTTGACCAGATGGGCTGAAGAAAGAGCAATTAAGGATTGTAGTGCAAATGCAGTTGCATCCTTCATATTTGATGACATCATAACTAGGTTTGGATGCCCAAAGATCCTTATGAGTGATCAAGGCACACATTTCATAAATAAAATAGTTGAAGCCCTGACTGAGGAATTTACATTCCACCATCAGAAGAGCACGCCTTAACATCCACAAGAAAATGGGACAGTGGAAGCATCCAACAAGATCTTGGAGACAGCGCTGACAAAGATTTGCAGTGTGAATAGAGAAGACTGGGATTTAAGAGTACCAATAGTACTATGGGCCTATAGAACCACTTGCAAGAAGCTAACAATGCATACCCCTTTTAAGTTGATGTATGGTCTCGAAGTCTTTGTCCCAATGGAATATTTGGTACCAAGCCTAAGAATTGTTGCCTTTACAGATATGGATGACACTAGCGTTGTTCGAGAAAGTCTTGCACAATTGGTCGAACTAGAAGAAGATAGATTCATTGTAGGATTCTATTAGCAGGTACAAAAGGAAACAGAGAAGGCCTATCATGACAGGCACATCAAAAAGAAGGCATTTAAACAAGGCAATCTAGTACTAGTATATGACAGTAAGTTCATCAAACATCCTGGGAAGTTGAGAACAAATTGGCTCGGGCCATATGAGGTCGCCTATGTTATATAAGGAGGAGTTGCGGAGTTGAAGACTTTGAAGGGAGAATGGAAGGAAGGATTAGTGAATGGGAATCGGTTGAAATTGTATTATGACAACCAGTTGCCTCGCAACTCTCGTTAAAAGCATGAGGCTAAGGGTCTAGGTACCAGGTGCAGTTGAAACTGGGTACCAGACATAGAAAACACAGTTTGCACAAGGAAGGAGAGGAGGCATAGAGCAGAAGAAAAGGCTGCACTGCGCAGTATGAAGTCAAAGTAAAATAGAAAGGTCATATCTGAAGTGCCTCGGGAAGAGTCACAGGTGAGTTTTGGGGGCATGTTGGCCCTTGGTTATGAAAGTTAGTGAAGATCAAGGAATAAAAGGAAAAATATGAACTGCGCGGAAGACATAGTGACTTTTACTGGGTCGAAGTGAGAAAAAGAGAAGAAAAGATGGAGCGAATTAAAAGGAAGAAATTCGTTGGACGAGGAGATCGAGGATAACAGATCAACAAGGAAAGGATCATGGACAACTCAGAAAGCAGAAAAATCCACCGTTGGATTTTTTGGATCACTGTGCGAGAAAGAAGGAAAGACAGGCTAGCGAAGCCCTGAAAATGTAGGACAAGTTGACCTAGGGTTTTAGACACCTAGGGTTTTGGCATCTAGGATTTTGACACCTAGGTTTCAGCCTAAGGATGTCGATGATCTATTGTAATGTATAAATAGAGGTATAAAGGACCTGGGATGGGTTGGTGTTATGATTCTAGTTGTTTTCTTTGTCATTGCGTGATCGAGTGAGTAATATTAAGTGAGAAAGAAGTGTTGAGTACGAGAGCCTTCTGTATTGTAAGATCTTTAGCTAGGTGCGAAGATCAACCCTGCAGTTGGGTGCATAGGGAGGGGAGAGATAGCGAGGAGAAGAAAGAAGATCTGCTAGCTAAGAGTGCAGACAAGAATTGTATGCTTCTTCCTAACATATTATAAGCACAGTTCTGTGGACGTATCCCTAGAGAGAGCGTGAACCACGTATATCTTGTGTCCTATATGTGATAGGTGTTTTGTTCTTTGTTATTGATATACTGCTATTGCATTGCCGTGATAGATCTAATCTATAGTTGTGTGAAGTATATCTAAGTTGAAAAGTGATATATGCATGTTGTATTGTTCCAGTGTTGGATCCACTTGATATTCCCCTTGGTTGTAGACATCTCTATCCTGCAACCCCCCCATAGTTGCTTTGGGTGAGACTGCATCTTCTTCGCAGGTGTTGTCGAAAGGGATAGTAGTTAGGGATTGTTGGTGCACTCTTAAATATAAACCTTGGGTCTGCCCCTGTGCCAATAGATGGTTTTGTTGGGGGTTATTTCCTCCTCATCCCAGGTTGTTATTGTTTCAGTTTTTCCCTTTCTTCTTGGCATTATTCGGTGGATGGTTCAGATTTTCTATATTCAATTGTTCAAAAGTATGAAGCTATTGAATGGGAGAGGCTTAAACAAATTTAACATTAGCATGTGGTTGTCCTAGTGGGGGAGCAACCAGCTGTGGAGGACCAGGAAATGGAAAATATGGATTGTTTTGTGGAGACGACCCATATGGCATGTAGGAATTTGAGGCACTTCCACTACTATTGAGGTTATATGCGGGGGTTGAGGGTGAACTCGTACTTGGTTGAGAGACTAGATGCATCATGGGTATCGGTGAGGACCCACCCATTGGTGGAGGAGTAGCAATAGGATATGACTATTGGTGAGTGGGAGGAGGGTAATAACACATCCCTACATATGGTTGTGTATAATTAGGTGCACCAAAAGTGGGTGACAGGTGGTTGTAAGGATTGATATGGATCATAGAACCAATAAACCTATCCGCAGTGTGGGACATCCTAGGTTTTTCTTGGCCAAATGGTATGGGTCTAGGTGCATCAGGAAATATTGTGTACAAGTAACTAGATTGCACATAGATGAGGTCAAATTGTTGGGCTGTGTTGATGGCCTCCTCTTCTGATTGAGGAAAAGCGGATGCTACATCCTTGGCAATAACAGAGACGAGTGATTTGAGAAACCAATCAAGACATTGTTCTTTAGTAGTTTCTCTTTACAAAAACTACGTCGTCGATGCCATTCATGGATGTGTTTGTCTATATGGATAGCAGTGATTTGTTTGAACTCATAGAGAAGTTATAAGCTATTAAAATGATGAACTAGTAGTTGGAAAAAGGATAAAAAGGCGTTGGCCATTGATTCAAAGGTCACATGGGACCCCAATTTGTTTTCCACAAACAATTTGGTAGATGAGTCCATGAGAGTTCTTTGAAATAACCTCAAGCAGATGGAATCATCCATGATGCTGCTTGAAGAGCACCATAAGTGAAATGTCATAACATGGTTGGCGGGATCTTCCCCTGGTTTTCCTTCAAACTTTGGAATATTTGAAGGTAGTTTGGTAGGCATATTGGGCCATGTGGGGTCATGTAAAATGGGATCATTCATGATTTTGGTCAAATCAAGAATGTTGAGGGATGCCAAGTATGGCATAGGGATATTTGGCATAGCATTAGTTCCAACCATTGTGTGAGTAGGTAGTGGACCTGTCCCTTGAGAGGGATTTGGTGGGGTGGTACTTCTCCCTTGAGAATAAGTTTGACCCCCACCTCCTTGTGAAGGAGAACTAATGGATGGATGGCCTTGGGAATTTGACCCAAGCAAAGTGGAACCAAGTAAAGTTGATCCCAAAATAGTAGCACTCACTAGGGTGTGAGATGGTTGAGCCAGTGAATTGGCAATACTAGGCACTCCTCCTAGAATAGGAGGGAGGTTCTACAAGCATCTGGAATGACAAGGATTATGTGGTTCCCCTATGGTTTCTGACTAGTAAAGTGAATGTGTGCAAATGGTGACAAGAGAGAAATAAATGAACAAGAGATTTGTATATTTTTTACCTTCACAAAATAGTATAACTCAAAATTGCATGTAATCAAATGAACATCATACATAAATCAACTATAAATAAACAAGCGAGTGGATAGGTGGATTTTGTCTGCATGGGGGAACAATAAAAAAATTGCTCGTGTCCTAAAAGATGTATCGTCCTTCCTCTCAATTAGCAATGGGCCTTCCAATAGCACTCAACAGTGGGGTCTAAAGCCACCGGAAGAGGAACTAGTGAAGGTTGAAGTAATCAGTTATAATGAGGGCTAGAGGGTGCATATCCCAAAAGAGCTGGCGATATTTCCCAATAGCCACACAAAATCTGATCAAGGTGTGATTGCAGCCCACAACCGCCACCTGGGTAGATATCCTAAGTTTGGCCACTAAGTAACCCGGTCAAAGTGCGACATTTAGATTTTCAGCCTCAGAAATGGGTCACGAGCTAGATGCCCTCACAATAGTTGGGTGACTTAAGGAGGGATGCATAGACCAACCGGACCTCAGCCTTCAACCCTTCACAAGCATCTCCCTTCCTTATGGTATAGGAACACTTGACTTGGAGGATTTGAAAGTTCCCTATTTCTCAACTTCTATTGTTTGAAAATGTGAGAACCTAATCACGAGGGGTTATTTGGGTGCCTACCTCCGAGATCCTACCTAGACTAAAAAAATTCTTTTGGCACCTTCTGTGGAGGAAAATTCAGTGCATTTTTATAAAAGTTTTAGATGTGGTGGGATGAGAGATTGAGGTCATGGACCAATATCATTTGAATTAATTGGTGTGGATAATTTCCACATAAGTAGTTGAATCTTTTGGAATTATTTTGGAGAAATCCTACTTCGACCTCCACTATTTTCGAATAGAAATTATGTGTGTGAGGAGTGGATTTCTGTGCAAGAAAGTGAAAAGTGTGCAAAGATTTTAAAAATTTAAGTGTGAGATTGCAACATGTGGACTTCCTGTGGTCCTTACAAATATTCTTACCTAGCTTACTATGTGTCCTTGGTACAACCTTGCGGAATATTTAAATCCCTAAAGAACTAGAAATGTGGACATATGGGTCCTTACAAATCCTGTAAACTCCCTAGAACGTTGTTTGTACTAAGAAAGCTTGGAAACTATCCTAGAATTGTAGACATGTGGGCATCTATGTGCCCGTTACTTTGCTTTTAAACTTTCCTAGAGTGTGAGCTAAACTAAGAAAGCATTTTTAGAAACTATCCTAAGATTTCAAACATGTGGGCATGTATGGGCCCTTACAAAGCTTTAAGACGGTTTCAAAAACTAAGAGGAACCCTTGGGGAGCTTTGTCCTCTCCTAATTTTTTTTTAAGGGAGATGAATGTCCTTTTAACCACCTTTTTTATTCACAAGATCACACAAGGGTGCGGGGGAAGAGCATACTTGAGGGTCAAAATTAAATTCTAGTCCCAATTTAAGTGATTGTGTATGAAATAAATAACTTCAACTTAAAATTTTAAAATCCAAATGAGTCATCCATGTGGAAAAAAATAAAAAGAGGAGAATAGTGATTATTTTTACCCCTAAGTGCCTATGTTAGCTAACCTTTCTTACGAGAAAGGACTCTAAGTGGAGTGTACTTTCCTTACAAAGTGCAGGAAAATAAAAATATGAAGGCTAGGGGCCCTCAAACCATTCATAAAAACCATTACAATTTGAATAAACTAGACTTATGCATGGGTTACAATTCTGACAGGCACACAAAGGTCGCAAAATTTCCAGAATGTGCAGAGTAATGAATCATGTTTCACGCATAGTGTGCAAAGTGCACACTTGTGGGCCTTGAAAGCCGTGCAATTCCTGTCACGCATCGGGGGAGAAATTTCCAAGTGAAATACTCCTTCCTCAGCTATGAATTTTGACTTTAGTAGGTTGGGCTAGGATTTTTTTTGTACCTTCAAGTCAAAACAATCAAATTGAAGTGCTCTCAGTACTTAAATAGGGAGTAATTTGATATCGATCCCCAATATGGTCACCAATCTGTTGTGTTGGTTTTGTCAATTGGGTGAGCAAAATCAAAACACTTGCATGTTTAGATAATCCTGCTAAACAATACTGAAGTTTGTGAGTGGGTTAGATAAACCAAACACACATGAAAACAAAGAAATGCAACTAAAAACAATTAAGAAATAAATTTTAGAAATCTTGAGAAACTTAGAACCATGAAAATAAAAAAAATGACTAACATATTTCTACCAATGGATCAATAAATTGATAGGAAAAACATCGTAGAGACAGAAAGGCACTTATGAGTCCCCTATTCCTGCTTAGGAGGGCTCTTGCATTCCATAATTAAAATATCTTCTCTCCTTACAATGGAAGAAATGACAAATGGTGAAGAAAAACAATGCATATTCCCTCAAGAGGTGAGTGGAATGGCCTATTGCAATGGTGCTTGAAGGATTCAAAGAGAAAAGAGGATTCTCAAAGAAGAATTCTTGTAGCATAACAATACCTTGAAGATGTTATTTTCTTAGCACACCCATGGATATTATTTATAGAATCCATTCATGGAAAAATGTAATTGGTTCATAGTGTGAACAAGGGGACTTTTAGGGCACCCTCTAGTGCTTGACTAGCCTCCAAACTAGATTTCTCTCAGATATGAGTGTCAAATCATGTTGGGGGGCGGAATAGAAGTGGTGAGGGGTCGACAAGATCCATAAATACATTGTTCATAGAAGTGTGTGACTTTTCTCATAGACAGTTGTGCATTTTGGGCATAGTGCGCTTTGAGGGTTGTGTTGGCCCGCGCATGTTGCGCACTATGTGCGCGCTTCCTTTGGTGAATTTGTCTACTTTGATTTTTGACCCAATTATATAGTTTTTTTTCCTTTTGATAGAATTTGGTGTTTTAGGTGGACTAATTGTTGTTGGCATTGATGTTTTTCTTCAACCATTGTGTGCAATGTTGCGGACGATTTTTCAGTGATAACAATGATCATTTAAATATCTCGATAAAAAAATCCAATGTCATTTTGTGCCACCAGTCTGATCATTGCTTTTATTAGAAGAGCTAGCACAGGAGATGAATGGAATTAATTAAAATCTCCCATATATCCATTGTAACGAAAAATTGATTATTGTGGAGGTGAGGGTTAACTGTTATATATTCGAGTACATTTGAATGATCTCATGTTTGCATAGGACTGTTTGAATTTCTTCATGAACTCATGGTTGATCCAGTATCACTAAGTGACTGAATTTGTGTTGTGTTATTGCAAATATATAACTCGTGAGTATTGGACTTGGGAAGAATTTTGGCACGTAGGTATTTATCATAGTTTTCTTTGAAATTTATTGTAGGGGAGGTACTGAAAGAAACAAAAAATGACATGAATTCCAATGTAATTATTCCTTCATGGTTGGACTTGTATAACAAACTTCATTATGAGGACTTCCCATAATTCATGTCTCAAAGTGACCCGGAGGTAAGGGGATTAGATGACCATGTTTTCCAGAACATCAAGCGGTCTTCATTGTACATGGTAGTAGCCAAGACACCCATCTTTCCATGTGTTGATATTTTGGAGTTCATCATCCATCATGTTGATGCAAAGAAATTCATGTTGAATAACAAGGATAGGGAGTGCATAGGTGTATTCTTGCCAACATAAGTGAACACATACTACAAGTTCAAGGAAGCTGAAGTCAGGTTGAACAAAGATTTTCTAGTAGCATTATGTTAGTGTCCTATAAAATAAGTTGTTAGGATGTGAATTAAAATGTATGATAGGGTAAATTCATGCCTTGGCCTTATAAATACCATGGCATGTCTTCTCTTAGGTTATGATTCAATGGGTTTGTTATTGATAAGTTTGTTTGGGTAAGGTCAAATAATAAAGTGTGATTCATGCAACATATGGTCTTGATACCAAAGGTATCCATTGTCATATCACTAAAGAGTCATAATGAAAGATCATGAGGTCATTTCAAGTCATTTAGTCAGTCTTTTGATGGTCCTAATAATTTCATAAACTCAAATATTTTGGAGGCACGTGGCATCATCAAATAAATCATGGTGTTGCACAAGTTGTGCAACATCCTAATGTTTCCCAATTGAGTATTAAGGTACGATAAGGTATGATAGGTACAATTGATGTTTTATTTTGGCTTTATCATTCAAATGGTTTATCCTCCAGGCGAAGAAATCCCTAGATACCAATTTCTTTCTCTTTAAATTCATAAAGATCCCATCTAGGCTTGCTACACACATGTTGCAAGGGACGCATGTTGTTCACAGCGTTGCACATCTTCAAACAACCCTGGTTTCACACTCTCCAACTTTTATTCCAGATCCCTGGTTGAATTTTTAAAGGGAAACCTTTCTAATGAACCAAAAAATTCAACATTCGCTTTAAATCCATGGCCCTTGTTACATTGAATTGAATTCTGCTAATTCACTACGCATCTAAAAACACTGCATTTTATACTTTGAATAGGCCTATTTTTTCATTCTCACAAGGAACTGATACATATCAGCATCATGGAAACTCCATAGGCTATAAGGAGGAACAAAATGGTGGTGATATTATCATATTTCATCCTTGGGGTTTAAATCTAGTGAATGCAGATCCAACAATCAAAGTCTCTTTTGAACAAGTGCGTTGTATCAGGTTTTGTGAAAAGCTTCAGGGGTACATCATGAAGGTGGAGAAGGAGTTTGCATTAAGTTTTAATGGAATTGGGGCTAAAGTTGGAAACCTATAGTTTCAAGTTTCTTAATATACCATTGTTGTTGGAACAAAGATCCCTTCTCATGGAGAACAATGGTTCAAAGGTATGCAATTGGATTTATCCTTCTATCATGAATTTATGAAACTTGAATTTAGAAACACCATTTTTCAAGTGACCATACCTAGAGAGATTCTACTAGAGAATCATAGAAATATGTTGAGGTTAATTCAAAGGTTCTTTACATGTGAAGGGATATTCACTAGGGTATACCAATACCATATCATTTTTTTAATGCATTTCACTAGTAGGAAACCTTTGAATCTTCCCTATTACCTTTTTAGAAGCCTAGGGAAGATGGCTGATAGAGTACAAGTAAGGAGAGATCAAGGAGAACCTATCATCTTCCTTTTTTCTTTGATAAACTTGTTGGTATTAGAATATCTTAGAAAGATAAATCAGAATTGGGAATCCTTTGTAGCATCATCGCAGATAGCAGCTGATTATTTAAACAACCCTCAAAGTATGAGAGAGACACCTTCATCATCAGAAAACACCACCACATATGTCCATGAAAGTTGTGTAAATAAAAGGGAAAAGGAAATTAAGTAACCTACAGTAAGTCAACAAGCTAAAAAGGGGGGGGAAAGCTCCAATTTTCCCCAGAAGAGGTCACACCCCCTAGCAAACCAATTACTAGGTCAGTAGCTAAAAGAATTCATGTCATGCACACATCACAATCACCTAAGGAAGATCCAAGATCATTCATAGAAACAGACTATCCTTGTGATAAAGAGAACCTGATCATTGAGTTGCAAGAAAAGTTAAGGAAAGCCCATTTTGTCATAGCACAATTGCAGCATGAAAACATGGAAATGAAAAATCAAGCTTTGGAACAGGCCTCCAAGAAATACATTTCATTAACAGGTGAAACATCAGTCCCTGCAACTCAAAAAAGATATAAAAAAAAGTGTAAAGGGAATATAGTGGAGCATAGCATAGAAGTGAAAGAAATACCTAAATTTATTGTTCCTTTGACTAGATCATTGACTAGGAATTTAAAAACCTAGGAGGAACCTCTGGAAAAAACTCAGCCAACAAAAAGGAAGGATGATGAGGGACAACATACTTTCAAGAGGTTAAGGAAACAATTGAGAGAAGCACAAGATATGATCATCCACCAAAGGGAGGAGAATAGAAAGATAAAGATGAAATGTAAAGAACTCCTTGATGATTGTGCACCTGCAATAGATAATTCCATATTCATGGTGAAAAGGAATCTTCCCTTCTAGAGGGAAAATCCCCCTATAACTAAACCAGGGTTTAGGATATAGACAAAAAAATGACCTCCTAAAATTCAATATAGCTTCTACACTACCCCAAACATACCAAAATAAATGAACAGAAAGCAGTAGAAGATAATATCGGTAAATATACCTTTTATCCAATGTCCGGTGATGATCTCCTCAAGCTCTGTAGCTCTGTTAGAGAATGATTTTCCTCACCCTATGCAATATTACAGAGAGGGCCTTACTCCATTTCCCTATGCAGACTCACTTTCCCTGATTGATAAATCCAGAGATAAAATATAAAAATTTTCCAATTGTGCGCATATTGCACCCTATACAACAAGCGTATACGCAGGCTGCTCCACTAAAGCCCGTGTACATCGGGATTTGTGCCATAAAATCAAAATTAAATGTCAGGTTTCCATGTCACAATAGGCGATCTCTGATCCTTGGCCTTCCACATACTGGAAACGTTCTGACTCAGCCCTTCAGTTGCATTTTGAAGGCTATAAAGAAGCCAATTCTGAGCAATGGAAAAGGAGAGAGAATTCAACTTTGAGAGCAAAGTTACTCTAGATAAATTATTACTTCATATTGAGTCTGCATCCCTTTATCCTTTAATTTTGAACACATTGTTCAACCCCAAATATCTTCCCTTAGTGATGGAGAACCTCTTAGTCTCCCTTATATGAGCTTGACTTTGGTGGAGGATTGAAGTGGTGGAGTCCCAGCTAGAAGGAACTTGGTTTCTCGGTTCCAAACCATTCCGACACAGAAGTCTATAAGTTTTTCACTTCTGATGATCATTTATTAATAGAAATGCTCCTTTCCCATCCAATAAATATCTTGCAAATATATGAGTTATTATCCATGGGCATTTTTTTTTTGTATATTAATGGATTATGTTATCTAATGTGCTAACATTTTATATTATCACTATATGCTTGCTCTACTTGTTTGTTGATAACTTGTTGCAAGTATAAAGCTTTGAGTCGAAGTGCTCAATGGTGGACATCATCAAACGTTTGGATGAGGTAGGCCTCTTTCTTATATCTCTTGCACATTGGTTTATATAGAATATGTTGGAATTGAGTTGATTTCTGCAGTCACACCTATCTGTTGTGGTTTACCCTAGCCACAAAGATATTTTCCTCGTAACAAGCTCCAAAGTCTGCAAGTCTCCTCCCAAAGAGCATGATATTTATATTCATAAATTAGGGTTAGATATCAAATTTTATGTATAAATAAAAGAAAATACACCAAAACATCATCATTTGGGAGAGGGAAAAGAGATTCTTGTATTCATTAAACAAATATTGAAACTTACAATCCTTGTAGGCCATTGTTCTGCGAAACTAGTCTGGGATCCTCTTTACAATGCTCCAAGTGCACCTTAAATAAGCCTTTTCTCACAATATACTAATCACCTCAAGGAAAGGGAATGGATTGAATGGAAGAAAAGGGGTTGAAAAGGGAATGTTGAGGCAATAACTCACAAAAGGTTGCAAATGCTTGGGCAAGGAAGGGAATGAAATTGGGAAGAGTTTTACCGTTCTAATGCTTGGTTCTAGAATGAGACCCCAAGACCTCCTTTTATATGACAAAAGGATGGTTATTCGGTTGGGGGATGGGCTATAGCAGGTGAATTGGTTGGGAAACCTCCAATAACCCATAAATTCCATTGAATTCCTTAAACCTTTTTAATTTTTGCAACTTTTGGAGGTATATGTGGGTTGTTTAGTGTGTAGAAAGTGTATGTACACGAGTTATCTAGCATGCAAAAAGCATATGTGATGCAACCCCCTTTCCCTCTTGGGGATTCCATGACCTCCTGGTCTTGGATCTTCAAATTCCTCAACTGAATTAGCTCTTTGAGCCTTCAACAGACCCTGAACAATCAATACACACACAGAGGTCCCTTTGATGTTACCTGCAAGTCTGAAATACCTGCAACTCCTCTCTCTAGAGCTTGGCAACACCAATTCATGAGTACTAGTCTTGCGCTAGACTCTTTCTCCTATGTGACCACGGGCTGTGACTGTGAGTCAACCCTTCGCGACTTCGGGCTTCGTAACTTTTTCCACCTCCGCCTCGGTATCCTTCTGAAGCACTTTTCCCCAAATTCGAGGATCTCTGTCGTGTGTCTCCCTTGATCTGACGGTCCAGATGTACTTCGGGCTTCGAAACTTCGTGAATATTTCACCCACTCCACACTCAATTACTCTGGACGTCTATCTCCCATATTTTTCTAATCTGTTGCCACATGCCTTCTCACAGCCAACAGTTAAGATTCACTTCACGACTTTGGCGATCCCAATTCTCAACACTTTGAAATGCTCCGAACTCCGAAATTCTCCGTGCAACTTTTCCCAGATCTGATGGTCTGTAATGATCCCAATCCCTCCTAGAAGGATCTTGTTCATTAACCTCGGGAAACCTTAAAGGGCTCCTCCCTTTGAATATTTATCGTTGTTCTCCTTCCTGAGCTTGTTCGTTCTTGAACTTTTTCCTCCTTAGAATACTCTCTTCGACACTTAGCCGAATTTCAGCATGTGCACACCGTGCAACAGGTCCTCCTCCATGACTTAACTTCTCTGTGGACAACTTATGCTACTCCTCCTAAGCTTCTGAGTCAAAATACTCCATCACGCACTCCTTGCGGACAAACTTCCTTCAATATTGAATCTCGAAGGATGATTTTTCACTCCTTGCAGCAGTTCTTCCACGCTCTATTGTTCCCTCTGAACAATATGAAAATGAGAGAGGTTCCTCCTGTTATCACTCCAAGAAACTCTTTGGGGTTGCAGGCCAAAAATGCTTCGTAACTTAAAATATGAATAGGTTTATGATTATGTTGGGATAAAATGGGATAACTGACCTACTAGATCATATCAGGACAGTCAAAGAATATATAATCGGATGAGACAATGATTTCAAGAATCAATAATCAGATGAATAGCATAACATTGGATGAAGAATATTATACTTACTAACCAGATCACACATGTGATGGGTCGGATAAGATAGTGCAGGCATCACTATTAAATCAAGCTTATGAGTTGACCAATGAGATGACAGACTTTGGCAACTAAGACAAACTTGACACAAAGTGAAGATTACCGTTAAATCAAGCTATGAAATGACTAATGAGATGACAGTCATATTTCAGTTAAGATAACTTGAATTAAGGCATAGAAGGAATAAGAAGTGACAATCTAATATTCATAGAGAAAGAAGACTGTGATCTGAATTACATGTCTATGACAGTCTATTACAAATGCAGCATGGTATTGTATCCAGCATTCAAAACCTCAGTCCTATGACTGAACCCACTATCTGATTACAAAGTCTTTGTTTTTATAACCCCTATAACAACAATATCTTCCTCAATTATTTGAAAGAAAATCCATTAAAATATATCTAAACTTGGTTGCCATAGTTCTCTCCAGCTGCAGAAAATGTTGGAAGTTGTTGAAATAAAATCTGGAACTGTTGCTAGGTGTCTCGATCCATCTGCAAAGATTTGACTTTAGACCTTGAAAATTCTCCAACATTCTAGGATAGAGTGCCACCTTGGATGTTTGCTAGCACTACCAACTATTATACAGATGGCATAAACATCACAGACTTGGATAGAAAGCTGATTTTATGCCTCAAAATTTGTGACTTTTATCCTCCTAAAATATGCACTAGACTGCCACCTGAACTCCAATTACCATGTGTACCCTAGAATGAACCTTTTGTCTGTTATTTCAATGGCTAGAAATATGGAATCAATTTCTTTCAAACATTTGTCCCTCAATTATGCTCGGTTTGCTAGAAATAAATTTTATGGATATCATTAAAATCAAATCAGTTTTTAAAACTCTTCGAGCTTGCTTAGAGGCTGGACTCAAAATTTTTGGAGTAAAAGACAATTCGATTTGTGACAAGAAATCTGGAATTTGTCTTTATCTTATGTTTCCAAGTGCTATGCTTTTCCATCTTCCATCTGTTCATAAAAAATTTAACTGCTACTGATATTCCTCCTCTGTTGTCAAGTGTGCACTTAGATTCTCGAGTACTGGAAATTGTTGGAAACAAATCTGGAACTAATCTTTAGAATCTGGATTTGATCTTTATCCTCTGATTCTCTACTAATATTGTGGTTGGAATGTGGAAGAAATCTTGGTTACGCGAATGATAGACAGAAATATGGAATTGATGATGAAACCTCTGCCACTTGTCTTCTTTGGATGCCCTCACTGCTGAGTTTATACCTCTGAATGGAAAATCACAAGTTGCTGATTTGGTGCCATGAATACTAAGTCACTGATTTTGAATGTCTAAAATATGGTTCATTATTTTTTGCCAAGTGTTCCATTGCCAATTAGAGAGAAAATCATCCCGCTGATATGTCTGAGAGGCTTGTGATATGGGACTGATTTTTTACCTTAAAAATAGAGATATGATTGCTACATCTATCCTGTTGTTTTAAGAGTTGAACAAACTAAGGTGATAAGTTTGACTCCTCCATTCTCAATGTAAACATTATCAGATCCTTCTATAGAAGACAGAGCAGTAAGAAAAATGAAAAATCGTCTGAGCAAACCTGCGCTCCACGGTGGCTATAGTCCAACCAGGGAACCTCATTAATAAGAGTTACCCAAAAAAATTCTACTGTAAAAATGGGAAATTCCAGGGAGAGCTTTGTTCTTCCACTACATTTCTTAATTCTTCAGTTAAATTCTTTTGCTCTTCGTCAAATGTATTTCATCAACCACTTTCCTATTGATTGAGACAAAAAACATGCATGTTGTTGTTCATTACTTTCATTGGAAATCCATATTGGCCCTTCATTTCATAGATCGCATGTTCTATGCTCATATCCCATACAAAACACGAATATCCATTCCTTCTGACACGAGCCTACACAACTAGACAGTGATACCAGGCATACGATCCTCCTGGTGCAACGAAGGAGCATGACCAATACCACTTTGTATGCTAAAGAAGAAAAAAAAAAAACAAAGACTATAACCAACTGCATTCGCAGGAACATTTTACTTAACACTTGCGCATACACCTGTTCAATGGATCTTCCTCGTGGCGCCTTGAGAAATCTTATGCATCCAAATAAATACACTAAACACCTGCAATATTTGGCATGAAATTATTCGATGAGATGAGTAGTGTATGTAACTTGGCGCTTGTCCTTGGCTTGGTGTGTAGACATGTGACTTTACTTGTGGCTTGACTCGTGGTTTGGGCCTATGTGCTCTCCCAAATTTTGAAAAAGTTTAAACCCCGATAGGCATGTGTAAAATTTGACATATGTAGTTGATATGTGATGATAGGGTTTCGTATGACACGACTTAGGTTTAAAAATCTTTGATCAAACAATGAATGAAAACCATGATTACTGACCAAGATCAAACACATGATCTCCAGAGGTGATTTCGCCAGCATTTTAAAACATGATGACAAGATAATTATTGGGATTTTAGATGCCAAATTTCTGAGTTTTCGACAGCTTAATACCACAAATTATGCCTTTTAGCTGTCGAAAGCCATTTATTTTTCCACTTTTCCATCATGAATATATATCATGCAATTCTTTAAAAGACCACTCTAAGACCATCTGGAAATCACCTAAACTCAAGAATTTGAACATTATTGAGGAGATAACACTATGTAGGTCGCATGGAGCTAAAACACGGGAGCAAGAGCTAGACTTAGTATTTTCCTTGTTGACAGTGAATGGCATTTATCTATTTTTCCTTTGAATTCTCAGAGGTTCTGATCTGAATAAGTGTATAACAAGTGACCTATAATTTGTCGCTGGCCTCAACACCTGGACGCTCGTTAGACACTTTTCTCGACAGCTGCAAGCTTTGTTTGACTGATAGTATTTCGTTTGATGTTGATCTTGAGTCCCGAAGCTTCTCACTCTTTGTCAATAATTCCTCGAGGTGTGCACGCATAGGACAGATATGGTCACTATAACAATTGCCAAAGTTTCCTTTTGATATTTACAACAGTAAGCGCTTTCACCAGCTTACTTGCTGTGGGGAGTACACCTTAACCATTGAAACTCGAGGCTTTAACCAGCTAACGTCAACTTCACAACATACGTTAGCGGTTGAAAATATTTTTCACAAAAATTTATAAAGAATCCTATTAATGACCACGCTATCACTTACAAAATGAAAAACATTGACTGATTCATTTTGGGAGCTAACACCTCCTACACACACTTTCAAACTATCTCTGTTGAACTTTCTAAGTCAAAATGGACTCAATCATGCACACCTTGCAGACACTATGCATGCCTTGCATGCATGGGTTTCATTTGATCTCTTCTGAGCTTATGAGTTGAAACAGACTCTATCTACGATCTACTCCATCTGCGGCTTTTCTGCTACATGCATCTGCTTTTTCCACTGGATCTCTTTTTGATCTTCGAGTCCTCTGATTCCATATTCTTTGTAAGGATACAGGTCTTCAAGTTTGAATATGGGCGATATACCCACATCTTCTAGCAGCTCTATCTCATAGGCATTATCACCAAACTTTCTTAGGATTTTGCACGGTCCTATCTTTTTCAACTTTAGTTTATTATATGTTCCTCTCAGGAACCTATCCTTCCTAAGATGTGCTATAAATTTATGTCCAAATTCAAATTGAAGTTTCCTCCTATGTTGATCAGCTCTGCATTTATATTCATTGTTGCTCCTCTGCAACTACTCTTTGATCTAACTATGAATCGCATGCATTTATGCAATGAAGTCTTTGGCTCTAGCACTTCTAAATTCATTATGCTCCAGATATCTTAACTCTGACACTCCCCTCGGATTCATTCCATATACTATCTGAAATGGACTCTTTCCGGTACTTTTGTTCACTGAGTCATTGTAAGAAAATTTTGTGGGTGCTAGAATCTGATCCCACTGGCTATGATAATTAGTGACCAAACTTCTCAACAAATATCCTAAACTTTGGTTTACTACCTCAGTTTGTCCATCCGTTTGAGGGTGATATGTAGAACTAAAGGATAGTTTTGTTCCCATCTTTCTCCATAACGTTCTCCAGAATTGACCAACAAATTTGGTATCCCTTTCCGAAACAATACTCCTGGGCAATCCGTGAAGTCTCACAACTTCCTTGAAAAACAAATTAGCAACATGTGTTGCATCACTGGTCTTCTGGCATGGGATAAAGTGTGCCATCTTTGAAAATTTATCAACTACCACAAATATGGAATCACTTCATATTTGTGTCCTTGGCAATCCCAACATGAAATCCATGCTTATTTCATCCCAGGGCCTCTCTGGAATAGGCAATGGTTGATACAACCCAGTATTCTGCTTATTTCCCTTTGCATACTAACAAATATTACATTTGTTCACAAACCTTTTTGCCTCTGCCCTCATAACTGGCCAATAGTAAGAACTATTCAACTGTGAAATTTTTTTGTCATGGCTGAAATGTTCATCTAGACCTCCACTATGCTTTTCCTTCAACAAATTCTCCCTCATCGAGCACTTTGGTATGCACAACTAGCACCCTTTGAAAAACAACCCATCTTGAATCATGTATTTTTTCCATTGACTTCTGTCTCTGAGCATAGGATTCGCACATGCTTCATATTCTTCTTTGAAATATGGATCATCATGATACATTTCCTTAAGGTGTTCAAACCCTAAGGTTTTCACTCGAAATTCCTGCAGAATTAGACATCTCCTACTCAATGCATCAGCAACCTTGTTAGAATTACTAGAAATATGTTTAATGAAAAAAGTTAAATTTTTCATAAACTCTATCCACTTGGCATGTATCTGGTTTAACCTCTCATGTCTGGTTATGAATTGTAAAGCTTGATTATCGCTATACAAAAAAAACTCTTTTGGAATGAGATAGTGCCTCCATTTGTTCAAGGCTTGAATTATGGCATAGAACTTATCATATGTGGAGTACTTTCTCTTTGTATCATTCATCTTCTCACTGAAATACGCAACAATCCTATTATATTGTCTCAAGATCGCTCCAATTGAAACTCCACTCGCATCACATCTCACCTGAAATGTCTGCCCGAAATCTAGCAAGACAAAAATCGGTTGTTTTGTTATCTTCTCCTTCAATATATTGAAGCTTCTCTCAACCTCTTCTATCCATTTGAAAGACTTATGTCTTTTTTTCACTGTATCCATCATCTATGAACCGGTCTCACTAAAATTTCTAATGAAATTCCGATAGAAACTTGCTAATCCATGGAATCTTCTCACCTCAAAATATACTCCTTGGTGACAACCATTCTTTGATTTCTTTCACCTTCTCGGGATCCATCTTCAATTCATTCGAAGAGATCACAAAACCCAAATAAATGAGTTTTGTCTTCATGAAAGAGGACTTCTTTAAATTTATCAGCAGCTTCTCCCACTTCAATCTTCTCGCCACTAATGTTAAGTGTCTCATATGATCTTCTTCAGTTTTACTGAATACCAGTATATCATCCAAATATATGATCACAAACTTACCAATAAAATCTTTCAGCACTTCATTCATCAACCTCATAAAATTACTCTGGACATTTGTTAATCCAAACAGCATAACAATCCATTCATACAATCCCTCATTTTTCTTGAATTTTTTTTTCCACTCATCACCTTCTCTCATCCTTATCTGGCAATATCCACTTTTCAAATCTATATTTGAAAAATAGTTCACTCCACTTAAGCAATCCATTAAGTCATCCATCCTTGGCAATGGAAATCCATACCTAATGGTGATTTTGTTTATGGCTCTTGATTCTGTACACATTCTCATCCTCCATCCTTCTTCGGACTCAAGACAATTGGTACTGCGCACAGAATCAAGCTTTCCCTGACCAAAGCTTTGTCTAACATATCCTGAACTTGTCTATTTACCTCCTCATTCTCTTGAAGTGTCAATCTATATGCTTCTTTGTTTGGCAGGGTTGCTACTGGTATCAAGTCAATGTGATGGATGATACTTCTGATAAGTGGCAATGATCTTGGAAACTCATCCACTACTATGTCAACAAAATTATCCAACAACTCCTGAATTTCCTCAGGAAGATATTCCATATAATTACTTGTAAGGATAACTTTCGGCTTCCTCACTACAACAAACTGCATCTCCTATTCCCTTTTAACTTCACTCTGGATTTCCTTCCCACTCATGAGAAGTATGCTTGTGCTGGCGTCTTCCTTCACTTTCTTCTCCTCAATTGGAAACAACATGTCTGTCCTACCATTATTATCCAAAGTATAAGTATTTATTCTCCCATCATGAATGACATTCCTGGCATACTACCATGGTCTTCCCAACAAAACATGGCATTCATCCATGGGAATCATTTCACACCAAATCTCATCTCTATATCCTCCTATTTTAAATTCAACAAGGAATTGTTTAGTTATTGTTACCTAATGACCTTTCTACAACCATGAGACTTTATACGGTGTCGGATGTGCAGTTGTCTCTAGCTCTAATTTCTCCACCATCTCTATGGATACTAAATTATCAGTGCTCCCACTGTCAATTATCACCTTGCATACTTTGTATTTAGTCTTGCAAGTTGTTTTGAACAAACTCTTCCTCTGCACTGGCTTTTCAACCTCTAGCTCTGGTTTTAAGAGAACCTTCTTCATCATTAAAGATATTTCATCTTCTATGCCTTTTGCTTCAACATCTTGCTTATGTGCTTCCAAAATGTGAGCTTCACCTCCTACTTTCTTCCTCTCGAGGAATTCCCAAGACATGTGTCCTACCTTTCCACATGCATAACACTTTACTTATCCTCCCCTACCTCTTCCTCTTCCTCTAGGAAAAGAGTTTCTACCACCACTATGTCTTCCTCAAGAACTTCCTCCTCTCTCAGAGTGACTACGTGGTTTCTCCACCTCACCTTTGGGCTTATGTGCCTTGTCATGGGAAATTCCCTTGCCTTTGTTCAGACTTCTACCTCTGTTCTGGTGACTCTATTTTCTAGCCAACTTCTCCTTTTCTTTCAGCGCAATCTAGTAAGCATCCTCCACTATCCTTACTTTCATCATGTTGATTTCATCCTAGATTTCATATCTCAGACCGTTGATATACCTGGCAACTTTTTCCTCATCTCTCTCTCTTTTTCTAGCCATTATGTTTAGTTTGTAGAACTCCTTTGTGTACTCCTTCAGAGTCATTCCTTTCTACCTCAGGTTCTGCAATCTCCTGAACAGATTTATCTGATATTCCTTAGGTATGAATTTAGCTTTTAGTTTGGCTACCATTCGATCCCAACTCTTAATCTTGTGTTTTCCTTTGCTCCTTCTGTCAGCCTGTGGTTCACCCCACCACTGTGTTGCATGTTCTCTTAACCTGGTGACAACGTGCTTCACCTTTTTCTCCTCATCGACATCTTTATAGTCAAAATACGTGTCTATTTCCCGTATCCAATCAAGCAATTATTCAACGTCCAAATTACCTTCATACATTGGGATGTCTATATTTTCTCTAGCTCCCAACTTGACAACTGCTTTCAGCAATCACTCTTCCATAGCATCCTCTGCTACATGTTTCTCCTAAGCTTCCACTTCTTCATTCTCCACATCACTAACATATCTAGCATCGGGTGCTCTCCTTTGCGTTGTTTCCATGGCATCCAGCCTTGCTCTAATTTCTCGCATATCCCTTTCCATAGCTCTATTTTCTATGGGTGGCTCTGCACGTCTCTTAGGCAGCATTGTGTTGATGTATCTGATACCACTGATGATATCAGGCTACTTCTCTCTCTCTTTTGCCTACAAAAATCAATTATGTGGCTCTGATACCACTCTTGATGCAACCCCCATTCCCTCATGGGGATTCTGCGACCTCCCAGTCTTGGATATTCAAACTCCTAGGCCGAATTATATCTTTGAGACTTCAACAAACTCTAAACAATCAATACACACACACACAAAGGTTCCTCTGATGTTACCTACAAGTCTGGAGTACTTGCAATTCCGCTCTCTGGCACTTGGCAACACTCATTCATGAGTACTAGTCTTGCGCTAGACTCTTTCTCCTATGTCACCATGGGTTGTGACAGTGAGTCAACCCTTCGTGACTTCAGGCTTGTAACTTTCACCACATCCGCCTTGGTATCCTTCTGAAGAACTTTTCAACGAATTCGCGGATCTAAGCCATGTGTCTCCCTGGATCTGACAGTCCAGTTGTACTTCAGGTTTCATGACTTTGCGAATATTTCACCCACTCCACACTCAATTCCTCTGGACCTCTATCTCCCAAATTTTTCTAATTCATTGCCACGTGCCTCCTCATAGCCAATGGTTAGGATTTGCTTTGCAACTTCACAACTTCAACGATCCCACTTCTCAACACTTCGAAATGCCTCGAACTCTGAAATGTCGAAAAACCTCACGGTTAATTCTCCATGCAAATTTTCCCAGATCTGACGGTCTTGAATGATCCCAATCCCTCCTCGATGGATCTCATTCATTAACCTTGGGAAACCTTAAAGGGATCCTCCCTTTGAATATTTCTCGATGTACTCCTGTCTGAGCTTGTTCTTTATCGAATTTTTACCTCCTTAGAATGGTCTCTTCGAAACTTAGTTGAATTTAATCATGTGCACGCCTTGCAAAAGGTCCTCCTCCATGAATTAGCTTCTTTGTGCACAACTTCCACTATGTTGGTTGTGGAGCCTGATTATCTTCCAGATTCTGAGGTCCTTGCTTTCAGCCGTGTTTATACCCCATGAAGTATTTACACCCCAGAAGTATGTACACTCTTCCATGCGGGGGAGTGCAGAGGGGGGATACCCCCTCTGCGGGGTCCGGGGGGCCTATCCCCCCGGTTGGGGGGTCTGGGGGAAATCGGGGCCCCAGCGGGGGTTCGGGGTCAGCATCCCCCGATGGGGGTTTGGGGGTGAAGCCCCCGAAGAAAAAATTGCCTTGTAAAAGTTACTTCAAGAAATGCAAGCTGAGCCAAATGACTCCAAGAGAAGAATCAATCAAATGATTCATCTGCAACAGACTAGAGAAGATGTTTTCAACAAGACACAAGTCATCCAAGAGAACATCAAGAAGCTCTTTGACAAACGAACCAAGGAGGATGATTTTGAGCTGGGAGACCTAGTGTTGAGATGGGATGCCAGGAACGAGGACAAGGGAAAGCATGGGAAATTTGACCATCTATGGACAGGGCCCTACATGATACAAGCTTTCAGAGGAAACAATTCCTTTTTTCTAAACAACGTCGATGGGTCAGACCTGCCAGGAGCACCTGTGAATGGCAGAATGCTGAAACATTATATCCCTCCTCAGTAAGAGATTTGAATAACTCACTCTCCATTGTACATACCGGTTTTTAATTTTCAGTCTTTATTTGCATTTTCTGAAGTGAAGGACATTGGTCAGTTGGTTGAAGCCCGAAGAGAAGGCCCTAAGCTGTTGATCACTGTTTTTCAAATTTTTCCCGAGAATAAGACCAACGAAGGCTACTAGACATATATGTTCAGAAGGACCAGGAAACTGGATTCTTGACACTTAACAGGGCAAGTACCATCCCCAGGTGGAGCCGCTGTTATCACCCCATAAATTATGGGACTCAACTTATGACTTGGATATTATGGATATTATCTATATCTAGTGTTCTTATTGGCAATTGATTTTCATTTTACAAAAAGAAAAAAGAAAAGAAAAKAAAAGAAAAGAGGGMAAAAAGAATTGAAACAAAAAGCCCCATGCAATAATAGTAACTTGGTCATACCTTTCAAGCATGACCAAGTTCTTTTAAATTTTCAATGTTGATAGGTTAGTGAATGCATCTGACCAGACTGTCTAATCCTGGTTAGATAGCCCCTAGGTTAGCACTAGTGAATACATCTGATCAGACCATCTAATCCTGGTCAAATAGTCCCTAAGATAGAATAATATCTTAACCCAACAATTTAATCTGGGTTAACTGCCTTGTGTAAGTAGGTTAGAATGTAGATTAATTGCTTTGTTTGCCTTACCCAAATAAAACCCACTCGAAGAAAATGCTACATCAAGTCTTCATTGCCTAAGGATAGTTGGAGTGATGTCCCCTTGGTGGTGTCTAAGACAAAATTGGAAAAACCCATAAGAAGGCACTAATCCTAAGTTTTTCCCACACATGACTTTTTTCGCTCCCAACCTATGTTTCATTCATTTTCCAATGGCCCAGATCACGGCGCCTAGATCAACGGCTCACACAGCTTTCCGGACCCCCCCTTGCGTTTTTCCTTTAACGAAGGGGGGGGTGTCCGGAATTGGCAATAATATTCACGCAGATCTGGACGGTCCAGAAGAGAGTGCGTGAACCCACGGCCCACATTGGATTCCAGACCACCCCGCCCATTCTGCCTTTAATGGAGGGGGGGTTCCGGAATTGGTAATAACTTGGGCGCACATTTAGACGGCTCAGAAAAAAGTGCTCAAATCTACGGTTCACATTGAATTCTGGACCCCCCCATCCATTCTGCCTTTAATGGGAGGGGGGGGGTCCGGAATCGGTATTAAGGAGCGCGCTAAGATCTGCGGCCAGAAAGCCAGCGCGCATATCAATGGATCAAAATGAATTTCGGACCCCCTTGGTGTCCTGCTTTTAATCAAAGGGGGGGGGTCTGGAATAGATATTTCCCGCAGGCGAGCCCATTGTCACAGGTGGCACAAGTCTATTGGTTCTCAAGTCTCGTCCCTCACATGGTGTCTGACAACCGCCACTCATGGACGTCATCCTCCACTAAGTCCACTTGTCCCACTTGTTTCCGGGTTTGAGTCCCATCCCATAACTATTGTCAGCCATGCTGTCAGACCTTTACCCTTCCACTCATGAACAACCCCTTTTGGCGACTTTTACCTCCAATCACCAGCCTCCACGTCACCCTTCTGTATACTTTGGCCACCGTCATCTGCCAACTCATCCCAAGTGGCCCGTTGTCAATTAATAACTGGGCAATATACTCATTGTCATGTTGACCATTTTCCCGCGTCCAACCGACCCATTTTTGAATAAAACTACCATTCTCCCTGTTCATTCGTTATTCGTCCATCGCGCCAAATATCTCTTATTCCTCCATTGCTTTTGTATCACCTTCACCAGTAGTTTTTCAACCCCACTAACGTATTGTTTGTTGCAGGTACAGTTGCTAAAATGGTGTTAAAGGCAAGAAAAGCGGAAGAAGAAGAGAATCCTTTTCTTCCTCCTCCGGTTGACCTGGATAAAGTCCCCTTGGTCGATAAATATCGATTGATAGCAGACACTATTTGCGGTTTTGACTTCTCTGATCTGCAGTCTTGGCTCCGGGAAGTCTTCCTGGACCAAAGCGACGAAATTTGACTCTGGGAGTCCAATTTGCCCCTGTATCTCTTTCCCCAAATTCATCATTTCCCCGATTTTGCCCTCAAATGCCAAGCCCACTACGTCCCCGACCAGAAATCCATCGTTTCTTCATCCGGAGACGTCCTTTTCTTCATCACCCCCGAAGATATTGACCAGATGATGCAAATCACCCGTGTTGAATCTGCGTCCCCGTTCATCTTAGAAATCCTCACTGAGCTTTATCAAAAAATGACCTTCCCCCAGAGAGCTCAGATATTCGAGCTTTTTCTCCCCACTTCCACTCCACTCTCGTCCACCAATCCCCCGTACCCTTCTTCCATGTTTTCCACCAGAGGAAATCAAATTATTTCTTCCCTGTGTGCCCTGCTTGGTTACTACTCCGATCAATGGGTAGACGAGCCCATCCTGGGTTTTCTGTCCATTTTTCTCAAATGATGAATAGCCGACCACGCAATTCAACTACAACACCTTCTTGGCCAATAATATCCATAAGAAATTTGTGAATTTCACCACAAAGGGCATGTTCAGGTATTCATCCATTCTGGCTTACATGTTCGTCTATTTTCAAGCCGACAGGTTCAATTTCTCCATGCAGAAGATGGACGCCGACGGGAGGCCCAAGCTTGTCATAGCGTGGAATTCTCTTCTGAAACATAACTCTACTGAGTACAGTTTCAAAGATTTCATTGACCAGTTTTACCACCCTGTGGTAAGTATGTTGAGTGGCATGCCTGAGCCACGAATAAATGATGAAGTCCGGAGAATTCTGCATCTCTCGAACAATGCAAAGACAGGAGACTGGTACTTGTATCAGAATCACACAGAAATCAGAGTTTACGGGTGTGAATTGGCGCCTTACAAACTCCCTCAATATTTGTCGGTAAGGATTTTTGCATTGGAATATATTAGTCAAATAATGAACTCAGACGACATTCATTTCGTTTCCCTGAAGAAAAAATATCAATTAAGAATCAAGGGGCAGATCGGTTCTTTCATCTGAAATCGTAGAGGCACGGGGGAGAAAGTAGACCGAATGTTAAAGGAGATGAAATTCTTTACAAGTTTCACCTGGCACTATGATCCCTGCGGGATCATTTCTGAAATGAGAGTAAAAAATAAAAATATCCCTTATGCCCATGAGTCCAGGTCAGAGATCGAGAAATTCGCTAATCAGACGGAATGGGAGCCCAACACTTTGATGGATGTGGAACCACCTGTTGAGGTGGAAAATAAGGTTCCCTCGACAAGCGCGCCACCCACTACCACACCTCAAAATCCCAAGGAAAAGAGGCCCCGACAGGAATCATCTTCTCCTGTAACAGAGGTGTCGTCAGAGGAGTTTAAGATGCACGCCAAAAGGCCAAAAACAATTTCAATGACAGGCATGACAGTAGAACAAGAGGTCACATCCACCACAGTGACCACCACAGGGGTCAAGCCATCCAGTCTACCTTTCGTCTCGAGTCAGCACAAGGAAATAACAACAGCATTGAAATCCACTGATTCTCCCTTAGATACTCAGTCGAGTAAGACTGTGCCCAAGTTGGTCATTTTTTAAAAGTATGATTTGATTAAGAAGAAAAACCAGACTCTTACTACCAGCACTTATGCCCAGTTTCAGAAGCAGTCGTCCACAGCTCAACATAGGCTTCTTTCCGCATTTGACACAGAAAAAGGTAGGATGCATATGGCTTACCTCCAAGCACAAGTGTCGGATCCCAAGGTCATATCAGATTATAAAAGGGCCACATTTGAGTTTCAAGCGAAAGATGTGCACCCAGCAGATCAAATGGATATGCACAAGCAAACTGGGGAGATGGTTTTCCACACTTTGGCCCACGCTACCGCATCTGCATCAAAATTTCGGGTAGCTTTGAGCAATGCCCATACCCAACTGAAGCTGGAGAAAATATCATCTTTCGCAAAAGACAACAAAATCAAGACGTTGGAGGAGTTGGTCCTCAAGATCAGTTATGACCCTACGAACGTCAAGGCTGCTGAAGAGATGATCAAAAAGAAAAACGCTGACATTGCATCCTTAATAAAACAGCTAAAGCTCCCTCCAACTGAGGACCCCCAGGCAAAGGAGTAGCCGAAAAGGAAGGGGAAAAGGATGAGATGTTAAAATTACTCATGGAGCATAATGCTCAGCTAAAGGAGATGGAGGCAGAGATGGAAAGACTGCTAAAAGAGAGAGAGAAGGAAAAGACAATGGAATTAATCCCATTAAGTGCTATCCCAATTGCAGGATTGAGCACAGCGACAGTGACAGCCATTCCATCTGCTGCATCAATGCCACTACCGGAGGGAACAACAGACTTGGCCAAGTCTATGGAGAGAATGAACCTGCAAGAGTCAGAAATCAGCAGGCTTAAGAAAGAAGTGGAGAATCTCCAAGAGCTAAAGACTTCTTTCCAGACAAGTCTATCCAAAGAGAAACAGGTGAATGAGCAAATCAAGGAGGAGTTACAACAGCTCCAGAAACAGACAATGGCAGGAAATACTTTGGCAGAGGTGAAAGAGATTGTGTGGATAGATATTTCCAAGTCCATGAATGAAATCTGGCCAATGGTTCAAATCATGTTTGAACAAAATGAGTTGCTCGAGAGGAGCAAGCAGGCTGTGGAGAAAATCAGGGTGGAGCTGGGAGACATGCCAGCACAAGCTAATGAAATCATACGGTTCATGAATTCCAAGACCAGGGAGGAACTCGAAGAATTGAAGATTGAGGATAGGACATAAACTATATTGGAAGTGAAAAGGGTCCTAACCAAAAGAGGTCTCATGCTTCATCTTGAGGAAAAGATTCAAGTCATGGATCAAGGAGTGTAGAAATTTTTCAATAAGATAGATGCTCTTCAAAGGAAGGGCCTGCCTGGTCTGAAGGTCATTAACGACAAACTAATGACACTCCCTGATTACAAGAAAAGGTTGACTGAGGTATCTAAAGACAGTTCCAAGTTTGCAGGTGTACAGGGAAGCATCACAGGAAAATAATTCATGGAGGCCTTGCAGTTGGATATTAGTATCCAACATGAAATTAAACACATATTCACAATCAAGCCTACATTTGCTAAATATACGGACATGGATGAAGTGTATCAGAGATTGATTAGAGTCACAGTGCCAGGTCATATCAGATGGGAAGAACTGTGTGATCTACTAGATTAGCAAATGAGATGTCACATCCAGTCACTGATCCAGTCAGAAGAGATTGCGAAGGCACCTCGCCAACGGCCTACCCCAGAAATTTCCGCAT
>ML819367.1:71669-84258 GCA_009831015.1 Picea engelmannii
GCTTGAAGAAGGTGATTGGAACCAGGTGCCAACTTCAAACCAACCTTCCAGAGTTAGCTGAAGAAGGATCCATTTGGCTACAACCAGAAGCAGTTTTGGACCAGAGGGAGCGTCGCCTACGTCAGAGAACCATCAAGGAAGTGTTAGTACAATGGAAAGATATGACTCCAGCAGATGCAACTTGGGAACCAGCTACCATTCTGCAGTAGTTTCCACATCTCCAGCCTTGAGGACAAGGTTGTTTTTAAGGGGGTGGACATGTTAAGGTCCTAACCCGCACATAGGTAGATCAATGCATTCAGATGTAATAAAGGTCAATATTAATAAGACCTTTCAATAAAATAGAATAAGGCGAATGTAAGAAGACCTAATAGAATCTTCCGCTTCTAGAAGGATCTTCCCCTAGATGCTTCTTTTTAGTATAAATAGGAGTCGATGGTATGAGAACCCTAGCTTGGATATTATTGTAATAGAGCGCTGCTCAATTGGAGGTTTTCGCCTCAAAGAGGCCTGTGAACATTGCTATCAGATTCAAAGTGCTATTTTTGTTGCTATTTTGTGAATCATTTATGTGTATTGTGAAGATTATGCTGGATATTTTACTGTTATTCTGTTATTTCTAGAATTTTGTTTCTGTTCTGCATATTTTATATATCTGGTATCTTTCACCCTTGAAGACATGCAGAAAAGTGCTATTAGTGTGGAGGCTAACCTGTTGGCGAAAAGAGCCCGTCAAAGGTCAGAAAGGAGAGTCACGATCAAAGAAGAAACTTCCACGTCGACCACAGATTCCAAGTTGGATTCTCTAGCCTGAACAGTGGAATTAATGATGGAAATAATGAATTTATCCGACAGAAACCCCCCACGGGACAACGCACATGCTCCCCAGATTTGGAACCCAAATTTTAGAAGAAACCCTCCTCAAATCAGGCAAAGAGATCAAAGAGATCAAAGAGATCAGAGAGGTCTTGATCTACCGATCAGACCTCCCCTGCAAGACAACTATGTTGACGAAGGAGGGGAAGTAACTAAGGAATTGGAGGACACTCATATTAACCTCATGGGCATTCATGATAATGAGGCCATTTTCCTCACCCAAGAAGAGCAGGAACTCTTTTTGCTAAATCAGACTAAGGTAAGTGAGGAAGCCGAAGGTGCAGGACAACAGGCCTTTGAAAATGCTATTTTGGAGGTGCATCGTCAATACAATCTGCGAAGTAAGAAAACAGATGGAAATTCCTTGAAAAAGATAACTGAAACGCAGAAGGTAGATGAGGCTGAGAAAACTCCTGAGAAGACTACTGCTGAGAAGGCTTCTGAGAAAAGTAAAGCTGATACCCCCGTGAAGAAAAACATCACCCTTCTGAAAAGACCAGCCAATCCCGAAGTTTCACCTATTAACCCCACCGGTACTTCTAAGCGGAAGACTATGGTGGACCAACCAGAATCGATGAGTTAGGCCCGAGCTCCTGCACCTTTCAGCCTAGAGGGTGAATTGGCCAAAATAAAAATTCCTATCCCATTCACAGAGTTGATAAACAGAGGCGTTTATCATTCACAGGTACTGAAAGCGTTATCCATTGAACCTGACATAGGCACCAAGGCCTTGACTATTGGATCGGTGACTCATTTAGACACTGTGAACCTCGCTGATGATCATCTCGAACTCCTTTTAGGACCTAAAGTAAATGGTCTAGATGATACCGGTGATGTAGCTCCCTTTTACATCAGTTTGAACATACACAATTTAATATTGCATAACAACATGCTGGATTCAGGTGCCTCACATAATTTGATGCCTAAAGCAGTAATGGAAAAACTGGGATTGGAGGTCACTAAGTCGTACAAAGATCTACACTCGTTTGACTCCAGCAAATTCAAATGTATTGGTTTTATTAAAGATTTGTGCATCACCCTAGTGTAGATCCCTTCTAAAAGCATGTTAATGGACGTAGTGGTTGCAGACATTCCGCCTAAGTATGGAATGTTTCTCTCCAGGTCCTAGGGAGCTAATCTGAAAGGAACCCTGCAGCTGGATATGTCTTACGCCACTATACCGATGTTCGGACAATAGAGGAGGTTATACAGAGAAACATTGATGAAGTATATGGTTAGTAGTCAAGAGAAACCACATAATTACCCCCTTTACTCTGCTCATTCCGATCTAGATTCGTTCATCTTGTACAATGATGGTGATACTGAAGAGCCGGATATTCAGCTGATGGAAGATTTAGCTACTCAAGATGAAGGTCCAGGAAACGGTGAGGCCGCAAAGATGGAAAATGTAATCGCTGAATATTTCCCCGCTGAT
Source organism: Picea engelmannii (assembly GCA_009831015.1). Lineage (NCBI taxonomy): Eukaryota > Viridiplantae > Streptophyta > Pinopsida > Pinales > Pinaceae > Picea > Picea engelmannii. The sequence continues at coordinate 73,981 of ML819367.1, forward strand.
TTCTGGAGTATGGATTTCGATGGAGCTGTGAGTAAAGAAGGAGCAGGAGCTAGAGTCTGGTTGCATAATCATCGGAAAAGGTATTCAAAAAATCATTCCTATAAGTTAAATTTCCACTGCACTAACAACGTTGTCGAGTACGAAGCTTTAATGCTCGGTCTAAAGCTGTTGAAAAAAGTTGGTGCTAAGAAAATAATGGTAAGGGGTGACTCTGAATTAATAATCAAGCAAATTAAAGGTGAGTACGCTGCTAAACACCCACGCCTCAGAGCCTACAGGAATGTTGTTCTTGATGCTTTGAAATTCTTTAATAAGGTTGACTTGCAGGCAATGCCAAGAGGACAGAATATTATGGCCGACTGATTTGCCACATCAGCAGCCTCCTGCAAGATTCCTTTCCGCCAAACTCACCCATACACCATTGAAGTGAAATGTAGACCAATGGTTCCCGATAATATCAGGTATTGGCAAGTCTTTGGAAATGACGATCAGATAGAGGACTTTCTGCAATGCAAGAACGATTTTGAATGTACAAACATAGATATAGAAAACGAAAACGAGAATGTAAATAATTCTGAGTTTTAAATAGATAGTGTGAAAACTGTCAATACGGTAGAATCAGGAGAGTTAGGAGACGAAGAAATAGATGAAGATGTTTTACAATTGAAAAGCAATGTGTTTCCTAGAGGGCTTGTCCCTTTAGAAGATCTGTTTGACAATGACAATGTAGCTAGGAAACCAAAAATAGAAGCTCATGGGCAAGAGGTAGAGGACTGCAATATAGGAACTGAAGAGAAGCCTAGGATGGTCAAACTGTCCAAATATTTACCCCCAGAACAAAAGCTTAAGTACATTGAACTATTCAAAGAATATTCAAACGTTTTTGCCTAGGGCTATGAAGATCTGAAAGCCTATGACACCAGCATCATACAACACAGGATTCCCATAAAGGAAGACCAGAAACCGTTTAGATAGAAACTTAGGAGGATAAATCCCAAGTTGCTTCCCCTGATAGAAAAAGAGATTAAGAAAATGTACGATGCCAATATCATAGTCCCATTACGTTTCTCTAAGTGGGTTTCTAATTTAGTCCCTACACGTAAGAAAACCGGGGAAATCAGACTCTGCATAGATTTCCGAAATCTAAACAAAGCATCCTTGAAAGATAATTACCCCTTGCCCAAAATGGATCACCTTCTGCAAAGAGTGGCCGGGTCTAGTCGAATCTCTCTGCTAGATGGTTTCTCAGGCTACAACCAGGTCCTAGTTCATCCAGACGATTAGGAAAAAACCGCTTTCACCACACCATGGGGCACTTTCATGTATGTGAAGATGCCTTTTGGTTTGATGAACGCAGGAGCCACGTTCCAGAGGGAAATGGATATCGCCTTCGTAGAAGAGTCAGGTAAGTTTATTATCGTTTATCTAGATGATGTGACTGTGTTTTCCCAATCCGATGATGAACACCTGCGGCATCTTAGACTAGTTTTCGAAAAGTGTAGGAGGTTCGAAATCTCTTTGAATCCCAAGAAATGTCTTTTTGGGTTAGAAGAAGGCAAACTGCTGGGACACATCATCTCTAAAGAGGGAATCAGAATTGACCCCAGCAGAATAGAGGCCATACTAAAGTTGGAACACCCAAGAAACCTCAAAGAACTACAGTCTTTTATAGGGAAAATTAACTTTCTTCGAAGATTCATTCCTAATCTGGCCGAGCTCCTCCGAAACATTACAAACATGCTAAAAAAGGACATGAAAATAAAATGGGATCCTGAGTCCAGGCAATCCTTCGAACAGGTAAAACGAGCACTTACAGAAGCCCCAGTTTTGATTAGTCCCGATTTCACTAACGATTTCTATCTTTTCTCTTTCACTTCTGAACATACTATAGCAGCTGTATTACTGCAGAAGAATAGTGAAGGGTATGAACAACCCATAGATTTCTTCAGCAAAGCTCTAAGAGATGTTGCACTGAACTACAATATTATGGAGAAGCAGGATTTTGCTTTGGTGAAGGCTATAAAGGACTTCAGGGTCTATATTCTCCATTCTCACATCATAGCTTATGTTCCAAACACGGTAGTAAAAGATATCCTGACACAAGACAACCCTGATGGGAGAAGGGGAAAATGGATTACAGTTATTCTAGAATATGACATAGAAATTAAGCCCACAAAACTGATCAAAGGCCAAGGCCTTTCCAAGTTGATGGCTGAATCTAACTTTCAGGCTCTCGACATTAATTTTCTAGATGTGGCAGATGAACAGGGCGAGCTGGCGACTCCAAACGTTAGAGAGGCTTTTCTCAACTCTCCATGGTATGCAGACCTTATATTTGTTATACAAAATTTACAAGCTCCCCCTGGTTTAACTAAAACTAAAGCTAGATTTTTAAAGTTGAAGGCATTGAAATTCTGTATTCTAGAAGGAAATTTGTATTGGAAAGACCCAGCGGGTATTCTTTTGAATTGTTTACTGAAAGACGAAGCTGATAAAGTGTTGCAGGAGTTTCATGCAGGAGAATGTGGGGGCCATTTGAACTGGAAGGTTACAGCCAACAAAATACTCAGAGATGGATTTTACTGGCCCACCCTATTTGCAGATGTACATTAGAAAGTAACAGCATGTCACCAGTGCCAACTGTTTGAGGGTAAAAGGAAACTCCTTCCTCTACCTCTTAAACCAATTTCAGTTGAGGCCCCTTTCCAACAATGGGGTCTTGACTTCATTGGAGAAATACACCCTCCATCTTCGGGCCAACATAGGTGGATTCTTACCGCCACTGATTATTTTACCAAATGGATCGAGGTTGTACCAAGCAGGCAASCCACWGACTCTGTTATTATTAAATTTCTGGAAAATAATATTTTGTCTCGTTTTGGTTGTCCTAGAAATATCATTACTRACAATGCAGCTGCCTTTCGGTCGAAGAAAMTCATTGAGTTCTGCAATYGTTACCACATTGGCTTGGGGCATTCCACARCCTACTACCCTCAGGGAAATGGGTTGGYGGAATCCTCAAACAAGACTTTGGTAAATATCATCAAGAAAACATTRCAGGAAAATWAAAAATCATGGCATGATAAGCTRGTATTCGCCTTATGGGCAGATAGACTGACCACCAAAAGGTCAATTGGTATGTCACCATACCAGCTGGTCTACGGTACTGAGGYTGTGTTCCCAACTTCTTTGGGAKTCCATGTCATGAAGTTACTTCAAGAAATGCAAGYTGAGCCAAATGACTCCCAGAGAAGAATCAATCAAATGATTCATCTGCAACAGACTAGAGAAGATGTTTTCAACAAGACACAAGTCATCCAAGAGAACATCAAGAAGATCTTTGACAAACGAACCAAGGAGGATGATTTTGAKYTGGGAGACCTAGTGTTGAGATGGGATGCCARSAACGAGGACAAGGGAAAGCATGGGAAATTTGACCATCTATGGACAGGGCCCTACATGATCCAAGSTYTCAGAGGAAACAATGCCTTTTTKCTAAACAACGCCGATGGGTCAGACCTGCCAGGAGCACCTGTGAATGGMAGAATGTTGAAACATTATATCCCTCCTCAGTAAGAGATTTKAAGAACTCACTCTCCATTGTACATACCGRTTTTTAATTTTCAGTCTTTATTTTCATTTTCTGAAGTGAAGGACATTGGTCAGTTGGTTGAAKCCCGAAGAGAAGGCCCTAAGCTGCTGATCACTGTTTTTCGAAGTTTTTCTGAGAATAAGACCAACRAAGAATACTAGACAGATATGTTYAGAAGRMCCAGGAAACTGGATTCTTGGCACTTAACAGGGCAAGTACCATCCCCAGGTGGAGCCRYTGTTATCACCCCATAAATTATGGGACTCAACTTATGACTTGGATATTATGGATATTATCTATATCTAGTGTTCTTATTGGCAATTGATTTTCATTTTACAAAAAKAAAAAAGAAAAGAAAAGAAAAGAAAAGAGGGCAAAAAGAATTGAAACAAAAAGCCCCATGCAATAATAGTAACTTGGTCATACCTTTCAAGCATGACCAAGTTCTTTTAAATTTTCAATGTTGATAGGTTAGTGAATGCATCTAACCAGACTGTCTAATCCTGGTCAAATATCCCCTAGGTTAGCACTAGTGAATACATCTGATCAGACCATCTAATCCTGGTCAGATAGTCCCTAGGATAGAATAATATCTTAACCCAACAGTTTAATCTGGGTTAACTGCCTTGTGTAAGTAGGTTAGAATATAGATTAATTGCTTTGCTTGCCTTACCCAAATAAAACCCACTCGAAGAAAATGCTACATCAAGTCTTCGTTGCCTAAGGATAGTTGGAGTGATGTCCCCTTGGTGGTGTCTAAGACAAAATTGGAAAAACCCATAAGAAGGCACTAATCCTAAGTTTTTCCCACACATGACTTTTTTCGCTCCCAACCTATGTTTCATTCATTTTCCAATGGCCTAGATCACGACGCCTAGATCAACGGCTCACACAGCTTTCTGGACCCCCCCTTTCATTCTGCCTTTAACGAAGGGGGCGGTGTCCGGAATCGGCGATAATATTCACGCAGATCTGGATGGTCCAGAAGAGAGTGCATGAATCCACGGCCCACATTGGATTCCAGACCCCCCCGCCCGTTCTGCCTTTAATGGAGGGGGGGGGGTCCGGAATTGGTAATAACTTGGGCGCACATTTAGACGGCTCAGAACAAAGTGCTCAAATCTACGGTTCACATTGAATTACGGACCCCCCCATACGTTCTTCCTTTAATGGGAGGGGGGGTCCGGAATCAGTATTAAGGAGCGCGCTGAGATCTGCGGCCAGAAAGCCATCATGCAGATCAATGGATCAAAATGAATTTCGGACCCCCCTTGGTGTCCTTCTTTTAATCAAAGGGGGGGGTCTGGAATAGATATTTCCCGTAGGCAGGCCCATTGTCACAGGTGGCACAAGTCTATTGGTTCTCAAGTCTCGTCCCTCACATGGTGTCTGACAGCCACTACTCATGGACGTCATCCTCAACTAAGTCCACTTGTCCCACTTGTTTCTGGGTTTGAATCCCATCCCATAACTTTTTTCAGCCATGTTGTCAGACCTTTACCCTTCCACTCATGAACAACCCCTTTTGGAGACTTTTACCTCCAATCACTAGCCTCCACGTCACCCTTCCATATACTTTGGCCACCGTCATCTGCCAACTCATCCCAAGTGGCCCGTTGTCAATTAATAACTGGGCAATATACCCGTTGTCATGTTGACCGTTTTCTCGCGTCCAACCGACCCATTTTTGAATAAAACTACCGTTCTCCCTGTTCATTCGTTATTCGTCCATCGTGCCAGAAATCTCTTATTCCTCCATTGATTTCGTATCACCTTCACCCGCAGTTTTTCAACCCCACTAACATATTGTGTGTTGTAGGTACAGTTGCTAAAATGGTTTCAAAGGCAAGACAAGCAGAAGAAGAAGAGAATCATTTTCTTCCTCCTCCGGTTGACCTGGATAAAGTCCCCTTGGTCGATAAAGATCGATTGATAGCAGACACTATTTGCGGTTTTGACTTCTCTGATCTGAAGTCTTGGCTCCGGGAAGTCTTCCTGGACCAAAGCGACGAAATTGGACTCTGGGAGTCCAATTTGCCCTTGTATCTCTTTCCCCAATTTCATCATTTCCCTGAGTTTGCCCTCAAATCCCAAGCCCATTACGTCCCCGACCAGAAAGACATCATTTCTTCATCCGGAGATGTCCTTTTCTTCATCACCCCCGAATATATTGACCAGACGATGCAAATCACTCGTGCTGAATCTGCGTCCCCGTTCAGCTTAGAAATCCTCACTGAGCTTTATCAGAAAATGACCTTCCCCCAGAGATCTCAGATATTCAAGCTTTTTCTCCCCACTTCCGCTCCACTCCCATCCACCAATCCCCCGTACCCTTCTTCCATGTTTTCCACCAGAGGAAATCAAATTATTTCTTCCCTATATGCCCTGCTTGGTTACTACTCTGATCAATGGGTAGACGAGCCCATCCTGCGTTTTCTGTCCATTTTCTCAAATGATGAACAACCGACCATGCAATTCGACTACAGCACCTTCTTGGCCAATAATATCCATGAGAAATTTGTGAATTTCACCACAGAGGGCATGTTCAGGTATTCATCCATTATGGCTTACATGTTCGTCTATTTTCAAGCGGACAAGTTCAATTTCTCCATGCAGAAGATGGACGCCGATGGGAGGCCCTAGCCTGTCATAGTGTGGAATTCTCTTCAGAAACATAACTCTACTGAGTACGGTTTCAAAGATTTAATTGACCATTTTTACCACCCTGTGGTAAGTATGTTGAGTGGCATGCCTGAGCCACGAATAAATGATGAAGTCCAGAGAATTATGCATCTCTCGGACAATGCAAAGACAGGAGACTGGTACTTGTATCAGAATCACACAGAAATCAGAGTTTACGGGTGTGAATTGGCACCTTCCAAACTCCCTCAATATTTGTCGGTAAGGATTTTTGCATTGGAATATATTAGGAAAATAATGAACTCAGACGACATTCATTTTGTTTCCCTGAAGAAAAAACAGCAATTAAGAATCAAGGGGCAGATCGGTTCTTTCATCTGCAATAGTAGAGGCGCGGGGGAGGAAGCAGACCGAATGTTAAAGGAGATGAAATTCTTTACAAGTTTCACTTGGCACTATGATCCCTGCGGGATCATTTCTGAAATGAGAGTAAAAAATAAAAATATCCCTTATGCCCATGAGTCCAGGCCGGAGATCGATAAATTCGCTAATCAGATGGAATGGGAGCCCAACACTTTGATGGACGTGGAACCACCTGTTGAGGTGGAAAAGTAGGTGCCCTCGACAAGCGCACCACCCACTACCACACCTCAAAATCCCAAGGAAAAGAGGCCCCGACAGGAATCATCTTCTCCTGTAACAGAGGTGTTGTCAGAGGAGTTTAAGATGCACGCCAAAAGGCCAAAAACAGTTTCAACGACAGGAACGACAGTAGAACAAGAGGTCACAACCACCACAGTGACCACCACAGGGGTCAAGCCAGCCAGTATACCTTTCGGCTCGAGTCAGCACAAGGAAATAACAACAGCATTGAAATCCACCGATTCTCCCTTAGATACTCAGCCGAGTAAGACTGGGCCCAAGTTGGGCATTTTTGAAAAGTATGATTTGATTAAGAAGAAAAACCAGACTCTTACTACCAGCACTTATTCCCAGTTTCAAAAGCAGTCATACACAGCTCAGCATAGGCTTCTTTCAGCATTTGACACAGAAAAAGGTAGGATGCATATGGCTTACCTCCAAGCACAAGTGTCGGATCCCAAGGTCATATCAGATTATAAAAGGGCCACATTTGAGTTTCAAGCGAAAGATGTGCACCCAGCAGATCAGATGGATCTGCACAAGTAAACTGGGGAGATGGTTTTCCACACTTTGGCCCACACTACCGCATCTGCATCAAAATTTCGGGTAGCTTTGAGCAATGCCCAGATCCAACTGAAGCTGGAGAAAATATCATCTTTCGCAAAAGACAACAAAATCAAGATGTTGGAGGAGCTGGTCCTCAAGATCGGTTACGACCCTGCGAACGTCAATGCTGCCGAAGAGATGATCAAAAAGAAAAACGCTGACATCACATCCTTAAGAAAACAGCTAAATCTCCCTCCAACTGAGGACCCCCAGGAAAAGGAAGGGGAAAAGGATGAGATGTTAAAATTACTCATGGAGCAGAATTCTCAGCTAAAGGAGATGGCGGTAGAGATGGAAAGACTGCTAAAAGAGAGAGAGCAGGAAAAGACAATGGAAGGAATCCCATTAAGTGTTATCCCAATTGCAGGATTGAGCACAGCGACAGTGACAGCCATTACATCCGTTGCATCAGTGCCACTACCGGAGGGAACAACAGACTTGGCCAAGTCTATGGAGAGAATGAACCTGCAAGAGTCAGAAATCAGCAGGCTTAAGAAAGAAGTGGAGAATCTCCAAGAGCTAAAGACTTCTTTCCAGACAAGTCTATCCAAAGAGAAACAGGTGAATGAGCAAATCAAGGAGTTATAGCATCTCCAGAAACAGACAATGGCAGGAAAGACTTTGGCAGAGGTGAAAGAGATTGTGTGGACAGATATTTCCAAGTCCATGAATGAAATCTGGCCAATGGTTCAAATCATGTTTGAAAAAAATGAGTTGCTTGAGAGGAGCAAGCAGGTTGTGGAGAAAATCAGGGTGGAGCTGGGAGACATGCCAGCACAAGCTAATGAAATCATACGGTTCCTGAATTCCAAGACCAGGGAGGAACTCGAAGAATTGAAGATTGAGGACAGGACAGAAACTATATTGGAAGTGAAAAGGGTCCTAACCAAAATAGGTCTCATGCTTCAGCTTGAAAAAAATATTCAAGTCATGGATCAAGGAGTGCAGAAATTTTTCAATAAGATAGATGCTCTTCAAAGGAAGGGCCTGCCTAGTCTGAAGGTCATTAACGAAAAATTAATGACACTCCCTGATTACAAGAAAATGTTGATTGAGGTATCTAAAGACAGTTCTAAGTGTGCAGGTGTACAGGGAAGCATCACAGGAAAAGCATTCATGGAGGCCTTGCAGTTGGATATTAGTATCCAACATGAAATTAAACACATATTCACAATCAAGCCTACATTTGCTAAATATAAGGACATGGATGAAGTGTATCGGAGATTGCTTAAAGTCACAGTGCCAGGTCATATCATATGGGAATAACGGTGTGATCTACTAGATTAGCAAATGAGTTGTCACATCCAGTCACCGGTCCAGTCAGAAGAGATTGCGAAGGCACCTTGCCAATGGCCTACCCCAGAAATTTCCGCATGCAGTTGTAACGAGTCATCAAATAGTTTTTGATTAGTTAAAGTAGTTAGACTAAAAATAGAATGAGCACGTCCTGATCAGTTATGACAGGAACATTTGTAATTTGAATTATAAATACTTCACCCTTCGAAGTATTGGGGGTTGATTCGCACACCCTATTGCTATCAAGCTGTACTATTTTTGATCGGCCATTAATAAAGAAGAGGCATTTACAGGATTCTTGCGTATGTTCACTGGTGACGTTGATCTTCTAAGTTAAATTTTTTTCTTTCTCTGTATTCATTTTGTTTTCTGAATCTAATCTTTATGAATAGCATTATGTTGCAGGATTTATCTCTGATACCCTATTTCCGATTCTAAAGATTTATATGTTTATCTTCTAATACCTTCAATTAAGAAATTCTTGACTGCTTGTTAGTTGAAGTTATTTTCCTCATCTTTTCTTCCGTCCATCATTTTAATTTATAAAGATCCAGTGAGTATATTATCTCGCCCTGTGGAGGTTTTCTTTAKCATTTYTGGTTGTATCGATTATTTGTTTAAATACAGACCCCATAGCCCAATGGATGTGTAGACCGTCTCAACCAACTTCAAAAACTCATTTGCAACAAAACCAACAGTTTCTTTACCTAGCCTAATACCTGAAATAAAAAACAAAGCTAAATCACATAGAGAGATCCCTCTCTGAAGCTGGAAGGGCTAGATCCCATCTTTAAAAGCGGTTGGTTAAGGTTATCCTTTGTAGATTTCTTCTCTTTCAACCTCTAGGAAATTTACCAAGTGCTAACACTATCCACACTTTCAAACTATCTCTGTTGAACTTTCTAAGTCAAAATGGACTCGGTCACGCACACCTTATGGACACTATGCACTCCTTTCACGCATGGGTTTCACGTTATCTCTTATGAGCTTATGAGTCAAAATAGACTCTGACAACGCACTCATTACGGACACTATGCACTCTTTCACTCGCTCATAGAAGAGAAACAATTGAAACTTATTTAAATCTTCACCAGTTCATACATTTAACCATGTAAATTCATTCATAAACACAAGAACAAGAAATAACAGAGAATTGCAAATAAACAGAAAGTCTACCATTCAATATTCATTCAGATAGACACAGCAACATCATACATTTGGGAAAATGATCCTCTATTATATTCATTCAATTGAAAATATACATGTGTTCATATACTGCTTCTCGGTAGCTCTCAACTCTCAGCTACAATGGAAACATATACAATAGATTCAGCAACCTCTCAACAACCTCTACTGGGCAACAATACAAATCTTTATACAAGAGGGGCCCTTCAAGCCTTTTCCTCCAACTACTCTAGAGCCATCCTATCGAAATAAAAGCGTTCAACTACTAGAATTTATTACAATAAATAATTATGACAGACAAATAAGATCGAACACAT
>ML819367.1:84358-97483 GCA_009831015.1 Picea engelmannii
TTTGTGTGGCTATTGGGAAATATCTCCATCTCTTTCAGGATATGCCCCCTTTACCCCTCATTATAACCGATTATTTCATCCTTCACTAGTCTCTCTTCCGGTGACTTCAGACCCTATTGTTGAGTACTATTGGAAGGTCCAGTGTTATTTGAGAGGAAGGACATTATGTCTTTTAGGACACGAGCATTTGTTTTATTTGATTCCCCACACGGACAAAACCCACTTATCCACATATATGCTTCTTTTTCAAACCACTTTATGTATGATGCACTTCTGATTACATTTTGATTTGGATATATATATTGTGTAAAGTTTAAAATTTGCAACAAAGGCTCTTGTTTCTTTATTACTCTCACCACCATTTGCACACATTCACTCAGCTAGTTGGACATCATAGGGGACCCACAGAATCCCCGTCATTCCCAATGCTTGCTAAACCTCCCTCCTATATTAGGGGGAGTGTCTAGTCTTTCCCACTCATCGACACCACCATCTCACACTCCAGTGAGTGCCACTATCTTAGGATTAGCCTTGCTTGGTTCCACATTACTTGGGTCCACTTCCCAAGGTCCTTCGTCCACTCGCTCTCCTTTACATGGAAGCGGGGGGCCAACTTCCTCTCAAGGGGGAAGTACCAACCCACCTAGCCCCCCTCCAAGGTCAGGTTCACAGAACACTCCTACCATGGCAGGAGCTAATCCTCAACCAACACTCCCGATGCCATATTTGGCCTCTCTTAACATACTAGATCTAAACAAACTCACCAATGATCCTATATTGCATGACCCCACATGGCCTGCGATGCCCACCAAACTACCTTTAGACATCCCCAAGTTTGAAAGAAAGGAAGGAGATGACCCTACCAACCATGCCATGACTTTCCACCTATGGTGCTCTTCCAAAAGAATTATGGATGATTCCATCAGACTATGATTATTTCAATGCACACTCACTAGCCCATCAGCCAAATGGTATGTAGATGAAAAATCAAGGTCCCATGCGACTTTCGAGTCCTTGGCCAAATCATTTTTGACCTTCTTTCAATTACCAATCCACCATGACAATGGTCTGGAACTACTCTCTAATTTCAAACAAACCTCAGCCACACATATTGTTGATCACATTCACGAGTGGCGTAGGCGACGTAGTTTGTGCAAAGCAAAAACCACCAAACAACAGTGTCTTGACTAGTTTCTTAGATCACTTGTCTCTCTCCTTGGTAAGGATGTACCTTCCACCTTCCTTCAATCAGAAGAAGAAGCCATCAGTAAGGCTCAACAATACAACCTCATCTATTCACAGTCAGGGTACTTATACACTGTACTCCCTGATCTCCCAAAACCTGTGTCGTTTGGCCAAGACAAACCTAGGATGTCTCACTCAACAGACGAATTGATTGGTAATACCACTCACCACGGTCCACAACCCCAAAAACGACCAATGTATGGAACACCTCAATATCCTTCGGCATATGGGGGAACCTCTTATTACCCCCCACCCCCTTATCAACAACCATACCCTGTTACTATGCCTCTACCCATCAGTGGGCCACCTCCCGCACCCCCCATACAACCACCTATTCAAACAAGTTCTGGTACCCCCTCTACCTAAGCTTATAGTACTAGCAAAAATGCCAAGCCTTCCTATGTACCTTACGGATAGTTACCCCCACAGAATCTGTACTTTTCATTTCCTGGTCCCCCACCACCCATCGCTCCCCCACATCCTCATGTTGGGGTGAATTTTGTTCAACCCTCTCCCGTTCAACAATATCAAAATTTCAAACAACTGAATATGGAAAATCCAACCCACCCATCAAATAATGCCAAAAAGAAAGGAAGAAACAAGAACAACAACAACCCAGGTCAAGGTGGGAATCAACCCCAATAGAACCAACCTACTGGGGCAACCAGAACCAAGGGAATTAGAACCCCCAAGGGGGAAATAACAATAGGAGTCAAGGGAGAAATAACAATAATGTTAAAACCAACTTACCTTGTTCCCTTTGCGGTGAGTTCGGTCATTATACTCATAATTTCCCCCAAATCATTGATTTCAAGTGGCTGAAAGACTCAGGCAGTCTACCCCATCCTCCAACACCGCATGCCCCTCAACAGGCCCCACAACAATACGTGCAACAAAACCCCCCTACCGTGCTACAAAATCCTATTCCACACCAAGGTGTGATAAACACCCAACAGGACATGCAGCCTCCCCCACCTCAGGTGGGACAGTACCTCAATCCAAACAATCCAGCAGATCGCATGATCCTCCTCACTAGTGAGGAAGAAATCCTTCTACAAACATGTAATCGTCAGTACTATGCACCCACTGAGTCCCCTCCCATTCCTCCCGAAAAAATCCCCTCACTAACAGGACCCCCATTGGTGATCCCTCGCCCTAACATAGAACCACCTCTTCACATCCCTCGCATCCCATTGCGCAGGAATGTCCACAACCCACAGGCTAGGGAAGCTCATAATTACAGTTTGGTTGATGACTTAGCACAATCCCTGGCTTCCATGTCAGTCTTAGAAGTCCTTCAGACTTGTCCCACTTAGCGTAAATCATTACTTTCCACCTTGGGGGAAGTCGACCCCGCAGATACTCGACTCAGTACATTTGATATCGACAGCAGAGAACCTCACCTTCCCTCTTTGATCGCTTTTCAAATCCCAGTGAAAATACAGAACATTTCAGTTCATCGGTGTATCATCGATGAAGGTGCATCTACATGCATTATGTGCAAATATGTATGGTAGAAACTTGGTTCCCCCGAAATCATACCCTCTACCATTACCTTACGAGCTTATGACGGACGACCATCATCTCATGAACGGCTCTTCCAAAATGTCCCCGTAGAACTCGAGGGCAAGACTATTCTCATCGACATTGAAGTTATCGATGCCCCACACGATTATAATATCTTGTTCGGTCGTAGCTACATGTACGCTATGAAAGCAGTTTCCTCTTCCACCTTTCGAACAATGATGTTCCCCCACAATGGGAAGATCGTTACCATTGAGCAAGTCTCACATTACGAGCCTAACCCATCTCCGAACATCGATAACATTCTCCCTCTCATCCACATGATTCATGACGCATACCCACTCATCGAAATGGGTCCCGGAATTTTCAAAGATCCATCATTGTTAGGAAATTACCATGGAGCACCACCTCTCCTTCATCCTTCCAATCACATATGTGTTGTATCATCTAACATAACTGACATAGAGGATACCCTTCCTCCTAGGGAGGCTTCTGTCATATCTGATGTCCCACTAGTCGCAGAGCTTCCCCCTCATGAGTCTCCTGTGAACTCGTTGACCCCACCAGTCCACAATTTCACCTCTCCCCAAGGCCATATCCCAGTTTGGAAAACAGTTCCCCATGCCATTACTCAAATCCCCTTATTTTACCCTCCTCCAGGTGTACAATCTTTCCAGGTAGCCGCAACGCTTACCCTCCCTAACATGGTGTTAGAAATTCCAGTTTGGTATTTACATCCACCCGAGATGGTCCCTCGACCATCCCTTCCGCCCCAAACGAAAGGAATCCCAATGACGATTCTCATACTCACTCCCACCATACCCTCTACACCCCCACTCACTACCCTCCCTTCCATAGCTGTGGGAAAGCGAAAGAAGAAAGAGCCCACAGCTCCACTCCCCCCGCACATCCAACCTCCTTGCATGCTATGTGAGAAAGATGGACACCAAACCAACAACTGCACATCTCTACCAGAGTTACGAAATTTGATTCCACTCAATCAAACTCCCTCAACACTTGCCACTATAGCAAGTACTGTCACTACCACCCCTCATTCAAGTAGTAAAGGGTTGCGAACCAAATTCGCTTGCACTATATGTTATGAATATGGCCATTATACCCACCATTTCCCAACATTGCCATGCTTTTGACAGACATTAGCCACAGTACGCCAAAGCTTCCAGAGCGAACCCAATCCAGCTATGTCATCCCTACCAAAAATCAATGACATCCATTATGTCACAACTTTAGTCAATGAACGTATGAGATGCCCTTGCTCTCTATGTGAATCCTTAGATCATTTTTCATACCAGTGCCCTATGATCATTTAATATAGGCAACGCCAATTGACCCTGCTTCAAAGACCCACAGAATTGATGGTTGACCTTACCTCGTCACTAGAGATTATTCATCTCATTTCTCCCTAACCAAAGGCCCTCCCAACGCCTCCATGGTTCTTGGATGACTTATCTGAGGATTCACCCCCAAATCCCCCCAATTCTCCTACTCATTTTCCTACGGAAATTTTACATCCCACTACCATGGGTACTCATCAGTACTTCGATATTTGGTTTATGTCGAGTCAACCATCGCAATTTCCTTGTGTCATTCCCCCTTCTTCTTCATCACCAGGGGGCATCCACATGACAATAGTCATTGATATCACTCTTCACGACCCCTTGTATTCCTTCCAATTCCATTATGACGAGGAAATATTAGAAGAGTTAAACAACCCTAACTACCCATGGGATGTGCTACACCACTGAGCGCTCTTCTTTCCACAGGAAGCCTCCACGCCTCCTAACCAACACCCCATATATGCGGTCGAAACCAAGGATTTTATCCCAACAGGGCATATTGACTAGTTCAACAACCCCATTCCTGCCCCAGATGCTTTTGAAGAAGGAAACATGGCCAACATTTCCCCGACCATCAAAATTGACATTTCCATCAAAAATGGCATCGTCGAGGAAATCACCATCGGAGCCGCTTGCACTCCTCAAGAAATCACCGCCTATAAAACCCTCTTTTAGGAATATCGGGATATATTTGCCTGGTCATACACCAAAATTCCTGGCCTTGATCCCTCTATCATCAAACATCACATTGACACTTGGCCTAACATTACACCAGTTCGTCAAAAACAGCAACCACTACACCCATCCAAAGCAGGGGCCATCAAAGATGAAATTGACAAATTATGTGCGGCTGGGTTCATCTACCACATCGCCTATACCTCATGGGTTTCCAACCCTGTACCTGTTAATAAAAAATAGGGCACTATCCACATCTACACGGACTTTCATGATCTCAATCACGCATGTCCCAAAGACAAGTTTCCAATGCCTTTCATCGATCAAATTATCGACGACTGCGCAGGCCATGAAGCTCTATCCTTCATGGATTGTTTCTCTGGTTATAATCAAATCCAAATCCACCTCGCCAATCAATACAAAACCGCATTCACTACCCCTTGGGGTACTTTTGCATATCGTGTCATGCCATTTGGCCTAAAGAATGATGGCGCAACTTTCCAATGGGCTATGACATACATTTTTCCCGATCTGGCTCATATCATCCTCGCATACTTGGATGACCTCACAGCTCGATCCAAGAAACGCACCCAACATCTTGATGATTTACGGATCATCTTCCAATGGTGTCGTCAGTACAACATCTGCTTGAATCCCCTCAAGTGCGTATTCTACATCACAGCGGGGCACCTCCTTGGATTCATCATTTCCCAAAGCGGTATTACCGTGGACCCCCTCAAAGTCCAAGCTATCACTGAAATTCGACCTCCCCAAAATTTATGTCAACTCCAGAGCCTACAAGGCAAGGCTAACTTTCTACGACGATTTTTCCCTGACTACGCCACTCGTGCACACGGTTTTCTTCACTTACTATGTCATGACATCCCATTTTACTAGGATGAACATGCCCAACAATCATTTGACGATCTTAAAATGGTGATCTCCAACGCCCCTTTAACTAGTGCACCTGACTACAATCACGACTATATCCTCTACATATCAGCATCAATTGTTTCAGTAGTAGGAGTTCTCGTTTAGATAGGTGATGACGATCGTGAGCATGTCATTTATTACGTTAGTAAAAACCTTTCAGGGCCACCCTTGAAGTATAAACACGAAGAGAAACTAGCCCTTGTAGTCGTCCTCGCAGTCCAAAAGCTGCGTCACTACATTCTTCTTCGCACAACTAAGGTTGTAGAAGATTCCAACCCTATGCAATACTTGCTCAATCGTCAGCAAATTAATGGAAAATTTGCTCGATGGATCATTATCCTTAAGGAGTACTATCCTGAATTCTCAACACCCAAGAGAAAGAAATCCCTCATCCTCGCCAAACTTGTCACGACCCTCCCCTCTGACACAACCAGTGCCCCCGTCAATACTGACTTTCCCGACGAACACCTCTTTTACATCACTTCGGATGATCCTTGGTACGGTGACCTCCTCGTCTACCTCCGAACTCAAAATTTTGGTAACCACCTTTCATGAGATGATCGTCATTGTATTCACCACCAGGCCCCCTGCTACATCCTCATCGAAGACATCTTATACCGGCGAAGGGTCGACACCATTCTTCGTCAATGCCTGACCATTGATGAGGCCAATAGAGTCTTGAATGACTTCCATAGTGGCACATGTGGGGGCCATCTTTCAGGAATATCCACTGCTTAGAATATCATTCGAGCAGGTTACTTTTGGCCTACCTTGTTTCACAATTGCATTCATTCCACGAAATGATGCAAGAAGTGTCAGCTTTACGCCAACAAAGCCCAAACACCACCTACTCTTCTTCATCCAATCATCATTGTCGGCCCTTTTTGTAAATGGGGCATCCACTTTGTGACTTGTAATCCCCCCTCCAGCAATGGACACAAAAACATTGTTGTCGCAGTCGATTACTTCACAAAATGGGTGGAAGCTATGCCCACCTTCAACAATACTGCTGACACTGCAGTGCATTTTTTCTTTAACCACATCATATCTCTCTTTGGAGTACCACTCCAACTAGTTTTAGATCACAGGAAACACTTCGAGAATGATATTTTCGTCGAACTCTCATCTTGGTTAGGATTCTCCCACGAGTTTGCCTCACCATATTACCCTCATTCTAACGGACAGGTCGAAGCAGTCAACAAGGTCCTCAAGACCATGTTACAGCGCACGATTAACAAGCATAAGACCAATTGGCATCATATGTTATTTATCGCTCTATGGGCTTACCATACAGTTGTGAAAACAACCACTGGTTTACACCATTTCATCTAGTCCATGGGGTTGAGGCCACTCTACCCATCGAGTGCAAAATTCCCACCTTACACACTGCAATTGAGCTATTACCCAACACTGCTCCAATGGAGCAGCGCTTGTTGAACTTAGATTCCCTGGATGAATATTTTCGATCTTCATTACAGAATAATGAGGCAGCTAAAAAATGATCAAAGGCCACCTTTGATCGACATGTCAACCTTCGCTCATTTCACGAAGGCGACCCCGTCCTTGCTTATTATATAGCTCACGATACCTTTGGTCATGGAAAATTTGAGTCACTATGGCATGGCCCATACATTATCCAACATTGTCTCACCAAAGGCACATACATCCTAGCCTCTCCCGAAGGCCTCTCTCTCAAAAAAATAGGTCAACAGGTTGTACTTAAAGAAATTTTATGCCTAGACATAACACTTCTACTTTAGGTTATTTCTTTTATAGTGTTTTTAATCTTTTTTTTTGTTCACACTGCACGTTTAAACTATCATTTGTGCTATTGATAGGTGCTTCCTCCACCGGCCTACCACATCGGTTACGTCGACGACGTCAGCCGTTGGACACAAAATCTTGCTTCAGCCGCTTGGGCTATTTACACCCCATCACATGAAATGCTCCATTAGAGCGGCATATGTTTGGGTTCAGTGACCAACAACCAAGTCTAATACACTGTCGTCATTGGCCTCCTGGCCGATGCCGAACATCATCGTATTCATCACCTTAGCATATTGCTCGAATCTCAACTAGTCGTTCTCTAGCTCAACAATGTGTACCACGTATGCGATCCTTGCCTCTTTTGCAAATACCTGCAGGTTAGACTTTTATCTCGACATTTTGATTCCATTACATTTACACATATTCCAAGACAATTGAATCAAATTACAGATAACGTAGCTAATATTCTGTTAGAATGGCATATATCACATCAAGATACCTCTACACATACATCAAAATATCAACAACCTGTCACAACATATATAGATTAGACATCATCAACACATTAACAAAACACATGTAAACACCACATAGATCTCAAAATGTATACTCATGTATATATAAGATGGTCCACAGTGCCATCCAAATGTTTACATACTAAAATACAAGTATCTGCAAGCCAGTGAAGCACCTCGGTACAAAATTGGCTCACCGGCCCATATACAAAAACATAAAAATACATAGAGCACCACTCAAGGTTCCTCTAGAGCACCACCTCCTACCCCTCCCTCAGGAGGTGGTCCCCCACCCACTACTGGTCCCTCCTGTCTAGGAGGTAACCGTCCGGTCATAGCAGCACCTACTACTGTTGCTCATCATACCATGACCCTCCATGGTGGAAGAATCTCCACACACTTCTCCAGGATGCCCTCATCCTGGATACGCGACCACATGCCCTTAGGCACACCCTGTAGCACCGCCTCCAGGCGACGACGTATATCCTCAAAATCTGCTCCGGCATCCGTCAGAGGAGCATGTTATGGCCCGGCACCTAGGTCATCAAACCAGCGTCTCCTCGCTCCTCTCTCAGGGTTAGCTGGTCTCGCCTCGACGTCCTCACACCAATGTCTCTCTCCTACTCACGGCCCTCCCTGCAGTGGTCTCTCCGGCTCCTGGTGATTCGACACCCTCAGCAACTCAACCTCACACCCGCGAGGTGCCACATATGCACATACAAACAACCAAACGATAGTATCAACATCTATATCATATACACATGTCATGCTATCTCAAAAACAAACAATATATATCAAACTCATCAACATACCTCGATGATAAAAAACCTCCCCTAGAGGTAACACCATGTCCAGATCATCCCGGAAGTCAACACCAGCATATGGGAACTACAATATCACCTGCGGCATCTGCCGCCACACCTTTTTCACCTCAGCCATAAAGAAGTGGCCTCCCTCGCCACCACTGTGGTGAAGAAAAATAGTCGACCACCGCCTCAGTTGCGGCTCTCACGCCCTAGGAGCACCCAATAAAGTCCTAGGGTGAAACATTAGCACAATCTCCAAAAACTAGGCCACTAGGATGGACCCAAAGGCAAAATCTCCTGTATCAGTGGACCGACAATGGTCCAGCTGCCCTACCATCCTGGCATGCAATGTAAGCCCCCACGTGAAGTGCTCACTAGCCAGTACCCTCTCCATCACACTCTGCTGACCACCACTGATCCGCTGAGTCGCAAGAGACCCATACACTCTCACAATCATCGCTGCTATACAACGATGCGCTAGAGCATCCATCGCCCCAATGCGTACAACGGAGCCTGACATAAAGTTCACCCTCGAACAGAACCTCCATCCCACTATCACTAGTGCCACATCCCTAGGTAACACCGTCTCCTCCGGTAGGGGCGTTCCTCGAAACAGGAGCCCGGTCAAAAAATATATGTCCTCCACTGCAGTGAAGGCAATCTGCTCTCCCCACACCATGAAACAATGCAGGTCTGGACTCCACATCTAGATAAGGAACTACAGGAGATACTCTTACACCCGTATCAACGGGCACTCAAAGAATTTCAGCAACCCACAGGCTACCAAAGTAGCACATACCCCCGGATCCTCAATCGCCACGGCATCTCTCAACTGGGACCAATCCCGCTCTCGCCAACCAACTGGCATCGTGCACAATGATCGCCTACAGCCACATAAAAAAATCCCAGGTCAGCCACTTCAACCATCAAAAACATTAAAAAGATAAGTTTTACACTCGCCGACCTTACCCCCAAGGCGCGGTTGTTTAACCCACAGGCACGCACACATGCGTGCTTGTTCACCCCCCAGGCACGCACATATGCGCACCTGTTCACTCCACAGGCGTGCACTCACACACGCCTGTCCATATCATACATGCACATGCTGGTGCGCCTGCTCACCCTACAGGGGCACCTCCATGTGCCCCTATCAAGAACACAGGTGCGCATCAAAGCATGCATGTCCACTACACAGTCGCACACACGCACGCGACTGTGTAGCCAACAAGTGCGCAGATAATGTGTGCCTTAGTCCCCCTTATGGGTGCCCCCATGCGTGGCTATCCAGATGGTAGGCGCACACTTGTGTGCACATATTTCTGGATCACCCGTGCACTTGGGGGGCCACATCCCTAAAAACCCCCTGTATGGCCCTCCGTACAGCCCCTGCCCAAAAATGGAAACCCTAATTCTATGCAGGATGATCAGACTACTAACTTGAAGCTCGTTGGTCCTTGATCAGATGCCTCATCCTCCTAAAATCTCCAAATTTCCTCTAAATACATCTCATCCAGTCACTATAGAAGCAAGTACAAATGAGGTGGCAATGTGGGCCCTACAGCTATATGTAAGCCTTTTCGCCCAACTTCCATTCACCATTTTGGGAGCTCCAGGTGTCCATTCTTCGATCCGTCTTTAGCTATGGGATCAACATCCCATCATATACATCACGACAGTCTCTGGGCCTCTTTTCATCTTGAGCCCCTGGGGTGCCATTTTTTCATACCCCGACCAGGTACACATGCGCATATTCAAAATTATCAAATAAATGCTCGTATGTTCGATTCTCTTAAGATATTGTTCACGTCGGGTATTTGGTTCTCATGTGTGTAGGTACTTGGTCATCATACATCAACGCAACCCCTTCAGGTATATACTCATCACTGGCATGTAGTCATTCCCTCTGAATCTCACTTGCATCTCCAATCACATCCTCTGACATTTGCCTCTAGGATCCCCATCTCCAGCTCTGTAGTACCAACACCTCCATTTGCATCTTTGGTACTGTCACTCGGTAGAACTCTTACCCACATGAGTTGTCCCATTCATAGCACCCTTTTGTGCCTTTGACACTCATGTTGTTTTTCAAAACCCTTTAGGGATGGGAGTCCCGATATCTTTCCATCATGTCACGAATCATCCACATACTCCTTCTCCTCATTTTTATAGCTTTCCCACCGGACTCCCAACTTATCTCTTCAAGGTTCTATTTTTTACTGCACCTCTGTAGTATCATGAACCCTCCATTTCATCCACAATCCGTTTTCCCCTCTGCAAATTTCCCTTCATTTCACCTACTTCATACAGAAACCCACCCATGGGGCCCCCACCCTCCACCATTTCTCCAAGCAAATTGTGCCCTACCCGGGCCAACCATGTTACATTGGGGCACCCATTTCTGTATTTGTACACTTATCCCAAATTATTCTTTATTTATTGTACAAACGCCTTTGTTTCCATCATTTACATTACCTTTTTGTTGTCACCCTTGGCGACCTTCTTCCCTTTTTTGGCAAACGCAACCCATGTCACCCTTGGTTAGGGAACTCCTTATCATCTACCCTTGATGACATCATCCATATCCTCCAAGTATCCCACTAGCCACTTACCTATGCCCTCTGAGTTTGTTCATTGTGTCCTGCCTCTGGCACAACTTATTCCCTGTCTTGTTGTCCCCCTAACACTCGACCTCGTTGAACAGTTGTGGCCACTTTTTTACCTCACATATACCCCCAACCAAGGGCAGTCTTGAGTCTTCCTACATATTGACTTCATCCATGTACCTCTTCCAAATTCCTAAACTCACCTAGTAGATTTCACAAAGCCCCTTGCTTCTGGGAGTCGCATCCCCCTTTTGTCGACATCAACACAGTTTTTCAGAAGGGTGACAGTATCTTGACTCTCATTACCTTACCAATGAGAGCTCTTGGACAGCACAGGGAGAACCACAATTGCTCCCTTCTATCATTGACCCCCATAACATTCGACGTCAACACTTTCTCATGTTACAGTGGGTCTTACTTTACGACTATTGTAGTTATTTCTTATATTCGCCGAAGACCTCTGAACTTGGCTAGGCTATCAATGCCTATAGAATCCGTGATACTTTTTACAGATACCACTGCCTACTGTTCAGAGTATGTTCCTCCATAGAATTGTCTTCTGCCTTTATCATGACTACCCCTGAGGGTGCTGCAATTGTCTACATCAACACTTCATTCCTTTTTTGAGTTACATGACACAAGCATGGGGCATGTCTGCCTCGTTTGTACACAGTTTATTTATACACACCTTATGGAAGGTCGGTTTCTACAGGTTCCTTTCTCCCTCCAACGGGTAGCTCTGGTCAATCCCACTATCTCTCTCTCTTACAATAGCACTCTCAGTAGAAGAAATATTGATGGATTTCAGCTATACATATGATCCTAACCTCATCCATCAGGAGGGATCTGTTATCACTAAAATTTCGTCCGCAAATGGTTACAAGAATTCAGCATCGTCAAACAGTTATGAGGTCACCCATGGATCTGAATTAACACAAAATCATTTCCAAATGGTCAAAAACTATACAACTAGTGCAAAAATTAAAGGGCGCTATGAAGACACAGGGCGCGTGCGTGCATGCGCAAAACAGAAACGCAAAAATCGTGCACATGTGCATGATGCGCGACTGTTGTTGCAATAATCCATGCACCTAAGAAACGACGCATTTATTAGAGTGGTCGGCCTCCCACACACTCCTGATTCAGCTTCCAAGTTGATTTGACACTCAAATCTGGACTGGATTCGACTGGGTGGTTGGTCAAAGACCTAGAAATTCCCTAATTAGCCTCTTTACACACTACAAACTAGTTGGACAATACCTCAAAGGAATGCTATAAAAAGGCCATGGATACACTTCATTTTTCAAGGAATTCATAGAAAAGTTATGTGTTCATTATTCTCTTGAGGAATCTTCTATCCTTACCAAGAGTATACTTGCATCATTGCATTGGGCAATCCATCTCACCCCTTGAGTGGATTAGCAAAGAATTCTTTCACCATTTTCATTTTTATTTTCAAAGTTGTAAGAAGAACTTATTTGTGGGGGTCCAAGAGCCCTCCCTTGGAGGAAGAAGGGACTCATAGTCCTCTTTATTCTCGGTGTTTTCTTTCACTGATATCAGCCTTATCATTGGTGACATGGGTCTAATTGTTTCTTTTGTCCTTGTGTTCCTATGCTCATTAATTTAGTTGTTGTTTTATTTCTTAGTTTAATTCTTAGTTGTTCTTTTATATTTCTTTCTCTAACCCTTTTCCTTG
>ML819368.1:0-13271 GCA_009831015.1 Picea engelmannii
TACCTTGAAAGTCTTTATCACTCAAGCATAGGTATGCCTGCCTTGGGTTTGAAACATGTCATAGTATTTGTTTGATGGTTGTGTGTAGCTTCTATCATTTTCTCTGAGTCTGTACCCTTGCTTGAAAAAGTCTACAAAGTACTTCAATCATCAGTTTCTATCTTCTAACTTCGCACTTTGGGGGAAAATCTGTTACACATAAAAAATACTCACTTTAATGATGACCTGTTGTTGTCATGACTAATGTCGCAAGTGTCGCATTATTGACCTTAAGTGTCACAAGTGTCACAAACATCATACTGCCATCTTTCCTATGTCGTGTCTCTAATGACATCACATGGACACTTAAGACACCTTCAAAGGCTGGTTTAATAAGGAGAAATCATTTGATGAAGAGTACAAAGCATTTTCCATGAAGAAAACCACTTAAAGATGATTTTTGGAAGGCATCACTCCCCTGCCCACTTTCAGGGAGCGTCGTCGCTCCCTAGCCTTCTTTGGGAGAGTGTTGAAATGCTTTGTGCACCCTTTTGGGGGAGTGTTGCCCTTTCTGAGCGAATTTTGGTTTGTTTAGATAAATCAAGGAAGAATCCCCTCAATATATGAAGTTGGTTGGATGACTAGAGATCCCCTCAATCTTTGAAGAATCCCCTCAATATATAGAACCCAACAAAAGAAACGACACTGAAATCAGATGACCGGAGATCCCAGAAATGGCCTGCAAAGGTGCGCTCCTCAACAGCTTCCCTGCATAAAATTAGCTTTGGCTTGGAAAATATTCATCATAAACCTACTCTGAATGTCCTCCCATGGCCTCAAAAAGGCTTGGTTTATATAGATATGAATTTGGTAACCATATCCCAACTTCCCCCCAAGATATGGCCTCAAAAAGGGCCTAATATCCCTCAATATTGGACAAAAATCTCCAAAAATGCTTATAAATCATTAAAAAACTATATTCCAAAGTTAAAAACCACTTTGGAAAATATATTGGAGCACAACCCCTTTTCTATTGACCCCTGGTCATATGGAAGGTGGCCATGTGGCCACGCACTTATCTACTGTACGTTGGCCCCCTGGTCTCTTGGCCCCCAATAGCATTGTATGGCCATGTGGCTAAAGGTTGTTGCATCCATGCACTCTTATAGTTTAAACCCCCGACAGTTAAGACCTGGTTTATGCCCCTTGGTCGGCAAGCTAGCCCTACCAACCGGGCTAACCCCAAACTCTGCGCCAACTACCAAGGAATCGGTTCATATGTTATTAGGTGTTGTGTTGTTCCCAAACCAAGGGTTATTCTTCACGTGCAAATCCACAGTTGGCAGGGTCACATCGTTGTGGTCCTATGGTATGGCTTGCTCCAAGGGCTGGGGCCAGCCCCAACCCTTTCTCTGCCCAAACGAACCAAAACTCAACCTTAAATTGATTTGAAATTGTATAGCAGTAAGGACTACTATATAGGTGGGCTAGTGCCCGACCTTTGTGAAATCTCTACGCCCCTGCCCGAGGTTGCGAGGTCGACTCCCTGAGAGTCATAAAATTTTTGCAATGAAAACTTGAACCAATCCATGGGTGCCACATGACATCCCATGTCTGGACCACATGGCACCTCTCCATTCACTGAATCTGATGCCAAGTGTCAAACGTCGACTGGTCCAGCTCTACCACACGTGTCTGCCACATCATCTGCCCTGTCAACACTGTCTTCCACATGTCAAGTACTTATTCGTCCACCTGTCCACATCTGCCACACCATGTGCCACGTAAGCATCATATGGATGTGCCACATGTCACCCTTGCAATGGTGACATGTGTCACTCTCGGATTGGTCCACCTATTTGTTGAGTTTTAAACCATTGTACCTACCATGTGTCTTCCATGTCATCCGTATGGACATGCCACATGTCACCACTACAAGGGTGACACGTGTCACTCCCTGATTGGTCAACTGTACCTATCCATGTCATCATTCCGTACACCTAGTCACCCTACCATGTCATCACCAACTATGCCTACCACGTCAATTGTATGGTCATACGGCATGTACAGTCAACTTCCATGTGGCACTGTATGGACTATACAGTCATCATTTTTTGCATGTTTGGAAAAATGAAAAGATCATCATATCAGGAGCATACGATGCTCGTTTGAGCTCGTTCAAGTTGTGTTGGGTTCATATCAACGAGGTCTACACACACGTCTGTTTTGAATCCATTCTAAGAAATTTGATTTTTAGGCCTTTCTGAGCCCTATCAAGCTCCTGGATCCAAATATGGATCACACCTCCCCACTAAGGACCTTTTGGTCCCACAAAAGGTTATTGACCAATCATCAAGCTCAGGATAGGCCACCCGGCTTGTTCCCTATCTTTTAACTCTATCTTGTGCACATGTCTCATCAAAATCAACTGTAACACAATCATGATAACTAACAACATATTGTTAGCCACTTGCACCCTATCACATCTTACTGAAGCTACTATCATCCATGTAGACAACATTACTAATGATAGCATCAAAAATATGACTGCAAATAAGTTGATATGTTTGTAATATTTGCACGACATTAGCTTATATTGAAGCAAATTGTGATTGATTTTCCATTCTACAATCATCTCATGTTCTTACTTAAGATCGATTGCTTGATTTGAAACAATTATAGGTGTGTTGATTTCTTGATTTGTCTTTCTTATTTGAAGAGTTTTATTTTCCTTTACATGATGAGCATGAACAACATATTCTTGACCTACTTTGGTTAAGTGATATTGATTCTTTGTCCTGTAGAAAATTTATTTACGATCATACAAGTATGGACTGCCTAAAACCATTCCACAATCACTTAGTGGCACCACATCACATGTTACCTCGTCCACAAACTTAGATGAAATTGCAAATTTTAATGTGCACTGCTTGGTTATGTGCATTTGATGATGGTTTCTTATCCATTTAAGTGTGTAAGGCTTATGATGTATCTGTGTTTTTAATCCCAATTGCTTAACCAATTCCTTTGAAATTAAGTTAGATTGAGATCCACTATACATTAATGTGTCAACCTTAGTATGCCTCATGATGACCCTTATGTGAAACAAGTTACTTCTACAATCAAATCCTTCACCAATTTTACCTGTCTTACCAACCAATGAGACTTTAGATTCATCACCTGAATCCGATCCCAAGTCTATGGGGTGTGTTGTTGTTGCAACTGTTTTCCTCCCCTTATTTTCCTTGAACCACTTCGGTCTCTTCTCGGGATGCGATTTCCAACAACGGTCCTCATCATGCCCCTCTTTCTTGCAATGCTTGCAAGAGGGCTTATCTTCCTTTTTTGTCAATACATTTTCCTTCTTCCCTTGCCACTTCCTTTTTTCCGCTTTCCTTGAAGACGATTGCCCTGATACACAAACACATGTTTTCCCTGCTTCAATGTATTTCACTTGAACAGAAACCTCATCAATATTAGTAGGTCCAAACATGGATACAATATTTCGAACATGTGCAGGTAAAACTCTTATATACTTCATAAGAGTTTATTGGGTATGTAAAGGAATATCTCACATCAATGCCATTTTACGAAATCCATCTGTGTATTCTTGCACTGTTTGTCCTTTTCTTAGTTTTAAAGCTTGCCATTCAATTAACGCTTTCTCTTTATAACCCAAAGGATAGAATTGCTTTCTAAGTGCATAAATGAAACTTTGCCATGATGGAAATGCATTACCCACTTGTTGTGTGCCATTTTGCAACTTTCTTTGCCACTAGATGAGCATTGTGCCTGCAAGTCTCAATGATGCCAATTTGATTTGAGTGGCCTCATCCTTGATTTGTTGCACACTGCAATAAACCTCCATCTATCTGACCCAATTTTCAAGTCTCTATGCATTAACTTCACCATCATACATAGGTAATTTGAATTTAACATCAAGTTTTAATAAACACATTCCATTCTTATGTTTATGAACATGTTTCTTTGCATTCGATTTAGAACTTGAACTTGAAGAAGGAGGTGAAGATGGAGGTGAAGGAGGAATTTGAGGAGGATCCTCTCCTTCTTCACTTTTTCCCTTTGAATATTCACCTAGATTCGATCACTTCCGTTCCAAGTAATCATCATACAAAACCTTCATCATCTCCGACATGCCGAAGAAAGTTTTTTGAAACTCTTTCTCATCCTGAGAAAGTCCCTCCTCCGATGTCATCTTCTCGCTTTGAGAAGTTCTCTTTCTCAATCCAATCAATGGATTCTCTTCAAAAAGCTCACCTTCACCATGATGTAGCTTTTCCCTGGTTAACATGCAAAACTCAAATCCAAACGTCAACTATATCTGATACCACTTGATCCGAAAAGATATTTTATATGACAATGGTTGAGTTATTATGCATGTGTTAATTAACCAATTAGGAATCTGAATGAAAGAGGAATACTTATAGAAGAAACATCACAGCCATATGCACATATACATATCTGAATGAAAGCATAAAACAACATCAAACCATAACACCAATGTGATAATGGAGTTCGGCAATCTCGCCTACGTCTCCGGGCCTTTGTCTTAGTGGGTGAGGTTTTCTTATTTTTGTTAAAAGATTTAAAATGGCATCACAGAAGTTCCAAAAGGTTACAAAATTGATTTGGTCTTGTTCTACCAGATCTCTAGAACCCAACAAAATAAATGACACTGAAATCGGATGACCAAAGCTCCTAGAAATTGCCTGCAAAGGTGCTCTCCTCAACAACTTCCCTGCATAAAAATGGCTTTGGATTGGAAAATATTCAGCATAAACCTACTCTAAGTGTCCTCCCATGGCCTCAAGAAGGCCTGGTTTATATATATCTGAAGTTGGTAACCATATCCCAACTTCCCCCCAAGATCTAGCCTCAAAAAAGGCCCAATATCCCCCAATATTGGCCAAAAATCTCCAAAATTGCTTATAAAAACATTAAAAATCAATATTCCAAAGTTTAAAAAACACTTTGGAAAATATATTGGGGCGCAACCCCTTTTCTGTTGGCCCCTGGTCATATGGAAGGTGGCCATGTGGCGACGCGCTTATCTATTTTTCACTGGACCCCTGGTCTCTCGACCCCCGGTAGCATTGCATGGCCATGTGGCCAAAGGTCATTGCATCCACGCACTCTTATGGTTTAAACCCCCGACAGTTAAGCTATGGGTTATACCCCTTGGTTGGCGGGCTAGCCCGGTTGATCGGGGATAACCCCAAACTCTGCACCAACTACCAAGGGACCAGGTCATATTCTATTAGGTGGTGTGTTGGTCCCGAACCAAGGGTTATTCTCCGCATGTGAATCCATAGTTGGTAGGGTCACATCATTATGGTCCTATGGTATGCCTTGCATCAAGGGTTGGGGCTAGCCATACCATATAGTAAGAACTACTATATAGGTGGGTTGGTGCTTGACCTTTGTGAAAGCTCTATGCCTGTGCCCGAGGTCGCGAGGTCGACTCCCTGAGAGTCATAGAATAATTTCAATGAAAACTTGAACCAATCCATGGGTGCCATGTGGCAGCCCATGTTTGGGCCATGTGGCAGCCCATGTTTGGGCCATGTGACACCTCTCCATTCATCGAATCTGATGCCAAGTGTTAAACACCGACTAGTTCAACTCTGCCACACGTGTCTACCACATCATCTACCCTGTCAGCACTATCTTCCACATTCAAGTTCTTATTCATCCACCTGTCCACATATGCCACATCATGTGCTACGTAATCATTGTACAGATGTGCCATGTGTCACCCTTGCAGTGGTGACACGTGTCACTCTCGGATTGGTCCACCTGTCTGTTGAGTTATCAACCATTGTACTTGCCACGTCTCTTCCACGTCATCTATACGGATGTGCCATGTGTCACCACTGCAAGGGTGACACATGGAACTCCCTGATTGGTCCATTGTACCTATCCATGTCATCTCTACGGACATTCCATGTGTCACCACTACAAGGGTGACACATGTCACTCCTGGACTGGTCCACTGTACCTGTCCACATCATCAGTCTACATGCCCAGTCAGCCTGCCACGTCAGCTGTATGGACTCTACCACATCATCGCCAACTATTACTACCACGTCATTTGTATGGTCATACAGCCTGTACAGTCAACTGCCATGTGGCATTGTACGGACTATACAATCATCATTTTTTGCATGTTTGGCAAAATGAACAGATTGCCATATCAGGAGCATACGATGTCTGTTTGAGCCCGTTCAAGTTGCGTTGGGTTCGTATCGATGATGTCTACGCACATGTCTATTTTGAATCCATTTTGAGAACTTTTATTTTTAGTCCTTTCTGATCTCTATCAAGCTCCTGGATCACAAATAGAACAAGACCAAGATACCAAAGACCAAGAAACCAAGACCTCTTGCACTAGACCTTCTTTGATATGCTCCAAATTCACAAGAGAAAGCAAGTTGTATGTGTATACAAATGAGGGGAACTCGACCTCTATTTATACACATAACTCCACTCCCAAAAAGATGCAACCCTAAGAGGGGTCGTTTTGGCTTTTACAATAAGGAAAATAACAATTTATTTTCAGTCGATTTATACAATGAGATTACAATAACCTTCTCAAGGTTTGACCAATACAAATACAAAATAATATCTTATGTAGTTACATCAAAGTATCAACACAAAGAAGTCAAAGAAAGACCATTAAACAATTGAAGAATACCCCAGAAGAGAATTCGGCCCCACAGGAAAATAATAAAGTGAAAATAGAATTTCCAAGAAGAGAATTCGGCCCCAGTAAAGTGACTTGAAGACTATAAATAAAGGAGGGCGTCTCCTCATTTGAACACTCTCTCAACTCTTCATATTATTATCCAAGCCAAAGAAAAGAAGGAGGCACAAGAGGCTAGGATTTCCTCATGAACTCTCGCTAGGGTTTCTATTTTGAATTGGGAAGTTCGCTGGAAGAGGCTGAGTACTCTATCACTCTCGCTAGGGTTGTTGCACATCATTTTTCAGGGTTTTTCTTTTATAGCTCTAGGTTTCTTCATTGTTGGTTTTTCTCTTGTGAATAGAGCTTATTCATGGTTGTATTGTGTTAATAGAAATATTATCTCTAAGAAAAGTTGGTTGGGTTTTTCCCCGAGTTTGGGGTTTTCCCAAAATAAATATTTGTGTCTTCTTGTGCTTGTATATCTACCTCTATATCCTACTTATATTTTTAGTATATGGTTATTGAATACTAAATGAAGATAAAAATACTCTAGTAAATCTATTGCTACTAAAAATTCAAGAAAATCTAACATATTCCCTGGGGACAATATGGGTGATGGCAATGCGGTGGAGGTGGATTGGAAACAGACCATTCCAAATAAGAAAAAGGAAGACCCTTAAATAAGGTGGATTGTGCATATTTTAGATAAGAAGACCCTTCATACTCAACAAGGTGAATACAATCAATATCTGGTCCAATGGGAAGGTGAGGCACCAACATAGAGTACATGGATTATAGATGGGGACTTGCTGAACCTAGATCTCGTTAAGTCGCAGCAGTTTGAAGACAGTAACTTGAAGGAGTTGTGTTCTTTTCAACCAAAGGAGAATGATGCAAGGACTTCCGAGGGTCATAAATTTTGACTTAATTATCCATTTGGGATGAAATTTTATAGGGATTTATGTCTCGAAGAGTTCACTGTCGTGTCAATATGATCCTTCAGATCAAACATCATTTCAACATATTTTTGCGGCCAAATTCCTTCATATAAGGCCTCAAATTGGGGTTTTAGTGTTTTTTTTAGATTTTTTAAATTTGTAATTATCAGTTATCTCTTAGTTTATGAACCTAATTAGTAAAGCGAGTTGACAAATAGTGTCTCTATAGTTATCTTTTAGTTATTGGCCAATTTTAGATTCATGCGAGATTTTTTCTGAAATTAGTTGTTTTCGAAAATCTCAAATAGTAGTTATTAGGGGTTGAAGTTCCATTGTAATAGTTAGGATGGAGAGGGAACAAAAGAGAGTTTTTTTCCATTCTTGTGTGTTTACATGGTTTTTAGATCTCATGAATGAATCAAAGTGTATTGGCTACATCAGTACATCCTTTAGGGGGAACTCTTTTGTGTTACAACAATTTATCTGTCAATAGGATCATGCGAGACAGGGGTTCAAGGTTAGTCCCAATTTGTGGTATCATCCTATAGAGGAGGATGTATATTTCATCATTGAGTTGTTTAGGAGGGGGGATTGTTTTCCCCATTTCCCTGCGCTACCACTTGATGTTGTAGGAGAGACCCAACTGGCATATGTGCAAAGATATGTTGGTTTGCATGTTCATTTTTCTTCAGAGTTTCAGGTTCGTGGTGGTCGGCACATTTCAAAGATAGGACATTAGGTGCCTGTGTCTTATGCTCTCAGAACTGTCACATTATAGCTTTGATGGGTAGTGCATTAGTTTCTCTATGTTGTATTATGTAGATAGTTTATTGTAGAGGCCCCCATTGATTAGGTAGGAGGATGTTGTTTTGAGACAGTTTTGTCGTGCATTATATCACTATCTTGTTGTTTTTCCTGGGGCAAGATTCTTCCCATTCATGTTAGAGATGTATACATTATTTTTTATATGGTTCATGCCACTCAGCCAAAACCCCTCTTTCTTGCTAGGCTTATATTTCATGTGCATATGTGCATGTGGTGGCATTTGATGCCCAAGAGGGGCCAATATGATTTTCCCATTACTCTGTTCAGTAGGGAAGTATTTGATTTATTGTCTAGCAAAGACAATCTTGTCCTTGATATTATAGAGTACTCATACACAAGGATGGATTGGAGAGGATATCCAAACATCCAACTTATGACAAAGGAGCCAACAGATGAGAGATGTAATATTATCGTTATGTTTTGATCAATATGTTTGTGTATTTTTATGTCTTATTTAATGCACATGTAATTTATTGTAACCGTTTGTTTCAATTATCTTATTATTATTATCTTTCGTTTTGTAGATATTGGCACATATGTTGGGGTTGTGCCTCCCCAATGTGAGGATAAGGTGATGGAGGAGGCAAATGGCTAGCCTCAAGTAGTACAGAGACCCCACATGCCACATAGACCAAATATGAGATTCTGGCTAGAGGTGGCATATCATCTATGTTGTGTCATGACTAGTCACAGAGTGGTACTCGTACCCAATAGAGACATATTATCGGTAGACGAAATCTCTACTATATGGAGGCATTTCCATCGTGTCATGATGATGTTCATGTGTCATATTGTTGATTTCATCAACCTCATTGAGGCATTGAGGGGTGTTTCTCATGATGCCACTACATATATCTCATTAGCAAAGCCATTTGCATCCTCTACTCCACCACATGGTCATCCTCCTCCTCCTCCTCCTCATAATTCTCCTCCACATGAGTCGGTTGCACCATCCATCAATCATGTTGCTTCCCATCCACATGTGTCTGAACCTACATCTATGTCTAATTCTCCTCCTCCTCCTCCTCCTCCTCCTCCTTCTTCCCCTCCACATGTGTTAGAACCTACATCCACGTATAATCCTCCTCCTCCTCTTCCTCCTCTTACTTCCCCTCCACATGAGTTTGAACCTGCATCCACGGTCAATCCTCCTCCCCCTCCTCCTCCTAATGTTTCTTCTCCTCCACATGTTTCACCATATTCTACTTATCCTCCCCCTCCTCCTCCACTTGTGTCACCATCCATCGATCATTGTCTTTCTCCTAGTCCACATGTGCCATATTCCATCAATCCCCCTCATCCTCCTCCACATGTGTCACAATATTTTGATGCTTTGGACACTATGTTCACATCAGGTATTGTTGCACATCTTCATGATATTGATATAGAGACATTTGATAGTGCACTTTTGCCGACATTTATTTTTGAGATAGTTTTTCTTGATAGAGGCTCTACCTTTGGTAGCAGATACATTGATGCACCTAGCTCTAGTAGTGGACCTAGCTAGTAGTGGTACCGATTGACATTTATATTGATTGTTTTATATTTGACTTGAGATGTATATATGACATGTTAAATTGCAAATTTTGTTGAGATGTATGTTTGACATGTATATTCATATGCATATCACTCATGTATATTGTGTTTTTCATATAATGTTGTGGTTGTTGTTGTTGTTTGATTTATAAAATGTATTATGAATATACTAATGAGGAGCATTGTTAATGTTTTCTTGTTTTTAAGTGAAATTTTATATGTATCACTCATTTAAATTTACAGTTTTCATGTAATGTTTAACTGTACTTTTATGAAAGTGTTTACTTTGGATTGTGATTGCAAAAAATTATAACCATAAATGTCATATAATGTTTAATTGTTGTTCAAGGTGAATTGTTTTTTGTCCAACAAGATAAAATATGTTGATTAAACGTGCTTAGAACAATAATACTTAAATATGATGAGTGAAATGATTGTGATTTGAATATTTATGTCTTTTTCATATATTATAATAATAACATTATAAACTATGAGCCCATGCATGCTTGAAGCTAGGGCTTCACCACGTTGCCATGGAGGTTCTGGGCTTGCCCTAGGATCCTCCTCCCCCTCCTCCCCCATCAGTTGAGGATGATTTCAAATCGTTTTTGGCTTCACTACTGAAAAAAGAAGAAAACTGAAGCCGCCAAGTTCGTGAAAAAGTTAGATGATATTCCAGAAATCTCCCTCCCCTCAGAGGGATCAATCCAGGTAGCTTTGTCCCTGGCGGATCGCGCCCTTGTGGGACAGTTCACCGCTCTTTGTCCCTCTCCAAAAACAATGGAGAACTGGGTTGTCAAAAACGGGATGCCTTTGATCAAGAACAGTGTAACCTCATACTTCTTGAGGAGAGGCTTTTTTCTATTCGAATTCATCTCAAAAGAGGATAAAGATTTGATCTTTAGGAATGGTCCCTACTTTATGGGACCTCAGGGCCTGTATCTCAATAAGTGGACGTCATATTTTGACCCAGTAGTGGATGTACCAACGACTGTCCCAATGTGGGTTAGGTTGTCGAATCTCCCAGTGCATTGCTGGAATTGGGATTCTCTGAAGCACATAGGCAACACCCTGGGTAAATTTATTCACCGGGAAAATAATAAGGATCAATATGACTGTGCTTGAATATGCATCGAGGTCGACCTAGAGGTGGCGATTTTGAAGGCAATAAAAATCAATGTCGGTAGTTGGACTCATGTGCAAAAGCTAGACTATGAGCAAGTTCCTTTCAAGTGTCGGAAATGCCATGTATACGGTCACTTCGCTAGGGGTTGCCCGAGCAATGGAGAGGTGGAGAAAGGGAAGGAGGAGGGATGGAATTAGGTTAAGCGATCAAATACCTCCCATAAAACCCCCAAATCTGGGGCTCCAAATGGAAAAGGTCCTTAGTGTGCTTTTATTCAGCAAATCCCTCCCCTGAATGGTCAAGAAAAAAAGTTTGGGCCCTTAAGCTCAGCTTCAGAGGAAAACCAAGAGGTCAAAATGTAAAAGAAAGAGACCCCGGACAAAGGGACCCCCTCAGGCTCGAGGCAAGGAGAAAGTGCCTCAGAAAGACCTAAGGAAAAACATGCAGAAGTTGAAGAGGAAGAACAAGGCTTGGAGGAATCAGAGGAGGAAGGAGAATTAGGGGAACCACAAACTTCAGCTAGAAGATCGACAAGAGGCCGAAAGCCTTCCCGTGAAAAGAGACAATAGGAAACCTACAAAGATAAGCTTCAGGAAATTCAACCAACCCTTGAGAAACTATTTGAAAAAACTCCGAAGATGACAAGAAACCAGACTCAGGGCTCCAAGGGAGCTCATCACACCCAAAAAAGTAAGTGATGAAGGTTGTCTCTTGGAATTGCAGAGGTATGGGGAGAAAAGTGAAAGAAGAAGCCATAAGAAGCCTTCTAAGAATAGAAACCCAAGACATTCTTCTAATTCAGGAGACAAAAATGGAGGACAAAGACTTCCTCCAAATAAGTAATAAATTTTGGAATAGAGGAGGACAGGTCGTCTCTCCTCGAGGAGCCTCGGGCGGGTTGGGCACTCTTTGGAATATCAGCAAGTAATCATTGATCACTGAGATCCTAAATGTTCATTGGTTGTTCTTGAAACTCCAGCATCTTGATACAAAGGAGGTATTTAGCCTCTTCAATGTGTATGTCTCAATAAAACCAGGGGAGAAAAAGGCATGTTGGGACTCCATTAGAAATATAGCAAAAATAGAGAATCTAGAAAACATCATCATCTTGCTTTTGTCAGAGAAGCGAGGAGGCGGCATCATAAGGAGTCCGGCAAGAGAATGGGTGGAGGACCTCATGTAGGATTGGGACTTTCTCGACATCAAGCCCTCCAATGGTAAGTACACTTGGTCAAATAAAAGAGTCGGTTCTGGGCATATTGTTGCAAGCCTAGATAGATTACTCATTCAAATTTATTTTTTCCTTTTAGGATTAGAGGCTAGAATGCATATTCTCCCTTGCAGTGTTTCAGATCACAAACCTATAAAGCTTGAATTGTTGGCCCAAAAAGATCTTGGCCCTGTTCCATTCAGATTTAGTCCTTTATAGGTCAAGGACCTGGACTTCATGAATAAGGTTAAGGAAAGTTGGAGGATTCCTATCAAGGGCTCTTCCTTCTTCTTTTGGGAGGAAAAGCTCAGAAGAGTGAAAGAAGTCCTGAAAAGTTGGGTCGAATTCCTCCCTAACCCAGCATCTGAAAGAAAACATGTCCAAGACAGTCTTGAGCTCCATCACTTACAAATGGAAAATGCAGAAATCACAAAAGAAGTTCTGGACAAGGAGGCAGATTTACATCAGAAGTATCATAAGGCATGCATGTCGAAGGAAGAATATTGGAGACAAAAATCTTGCAGCATTTGGCTTAAAGAGGAAGACATAAACACCTCCTTCTTCCACAAGCAAGCCCAAGCGAGAAGAAGCTTCAACTCCATTTTATAAATCAAGGAAGAGGCCATAACCCACAATGATTTCATGAGCATTAAAAGGGCATCTTTCTCTCATTTTAAAAATCTTTACAGTGAAGAAGGGGTAATGGACCAGAATTCTAAATTCCTAGATGTGGTTCCTTCAAAGATTACCTCTAAGATGAATCAGTATCTGGAAGCTAAGGTCACTAAAAAATAAATAAAGGCTGATTTGTGTTGGTCCCCGGTTTTGACCATGTTCTTTGCCCATACTACATACTATTGACCTCCAACTATATGCCAGTACCACCCTTTTTGACCTCCTTTTGATATAATCAACATCCCTTTACCACCCAAAGGGGTCACCTAAGGTATC